>OX940802.1:33291815-33507810 GCA_954870605.1 Acer campestre | reverse complement strand
GGGCCAGCACGAATGAAACAGAATAAGAAACATGTTGAAAAAAATGCCACAAATTATTTGTTCTCATATACATTTTATAAATGGAATTTCTTAATGCATTTTTTTTTTTCTGGTTTACACCATCCGGTTTCGGGTGGGGCGGATCTACCATACGGTGCAATAGTTAAAAACTTTCTATTTCCAAAAATAGTACAAGGAATGGAACACTTAAAACACAATGGACACATCACCTCTTAGAGCCAGTTTGGTATTACTTTTAAGAAGTTAAAATCAGCTTATTTCATAATTTTGGCATAAAATGATGTTGGTAAAACTTCCAAGAGTGATTAATTGATAACCTAACAAGTTTTGACAGTGATTTTGAGAAGTATAAGGGGGTTACTTTTTAAAAGTGATTATGAAACAATTTATTTCAGTATTTAATGAATCTTTTAAAATATCATTATTATCCTTATGAAATCAAATTAAAATCATTTATTCACCTTATTTCATCTAAAAAATTAAATATTCTAATTAAATATTGATTTGATTTATAAAATCTTTTTAAAATATTTTTATTGTTCTTATAGAATTTTTTTTCTAATTTAAATATTCTACTTAAATATTGATTTAATATATATAATTAATGAAAAAAATGAAATGATGTTCTAAAATCATATCTATTTTAGTCATTGTAACTAATTTTAGTACTTTTGAAATAAAATTACCAAACATATGTATACTGCTTTTGAGCTATACAGTAATTTTAAAAGTACAATTAACTAAACATTAATTAGTTGATTAACTTCACAGCTGATTATTCCTTCAGCACAACTAACAGTGATTATTACAAAAGTTACAGCAATACCAAATTGACCGTTAATAAAGATAGTAGTGTACCCCTCTTCCACACAGGGGCGAATTCAAGGGGGGGTCCATAGGGGCCATGGTTAATATACGAATGTGTGGGTGTGAGGAGATATACGAATGTAACAACCTCATCTTGTCACATCAATTTACGTGTTAATAGGATAAATGTTCAGAATAGTGAGTTTTTAACTTTTGATGCACTTTCAGTCTTTGAGACATCATATTTATCTCAAACTTCATATTCTGTCACCTTTTGCATTTGTGGTCCAAAATTGAGAGAGCTAGCTCCCAACGTTTTTTTTTTTTTTTTTTTTTTGTTCATTTATCTTCTTCTTTTTTAATTTTTTATATAATTAGGGTGAAGCTTCAAGTTTCTTTACATTTTATAAACACATTTATATTATCGAATCAGAGTAATATTAAAAATCATATGTCAAATTAATCAAGAAGGTCGATTGAGAGAAGCCTACAATTAATACAAACACAAGTGTGATTGAAATATATGTGGTGTTGGGGATAATTTCGAACCGAAGAATGCGGAAACGTCGTGCATAATATACGTCCATAACTCATAGCAATTAATAACGTTAATAAACTGAAAAAAAATAGATGAGAGAGAATAAACAATCACAACACAAGATATACGTGGAAAATCCAAATCGGGTAAAAAACCACAACCGTCAGGACGATATAGAAAGTTTCACTATATGATAAACTTTTACAATCATATACTCTAGGATTAACTCTCTCACCTCAACCCTAAACACCACTCACAAGATCCTCACCAAGTACCCCTATCCCCTAGGTCTCCCTTGAATATCACCCACAGATCTCTAACTTGATCCACTGATATTCCCTTGGATCTATCCCCGGATATTCCCTTAGGTCTCCCCCGGATCTCACTACACTCTCTCTGATGTTACATGGTGTTCTTTTTGCTCCACAGCCTTCAATCTAATGACATAAATATTATGACTATTTATACTAGTTATAGGAAGTTTAAGATAAAAGGAAATCCTACTCCTAAACGTACAAGATTTACTTGTTTCACATAAATACTATTTCTTTTTATGACAAGTCTTCTTGTAAAGAGTATTCCTTTTCCTTTAAGCATAAGAACTTCCCAAAAAAACACTTTTCTTTTCCGTTGAAGATTTCCCGTTCCACGCATGCTTATGATTGACTACGATTTGGGTCATGGTTGCGCATCCGCTTCTTAAACCGTTACAAGTCACCTTAAATTACATCGTTTAGAAAACCGCGATCCATACAATGAAATGAACCACTTCTTTAGTTCTTCTGGTCTTCAAACCTCCCTCAAACATCACCTCTAACTTCCAAACGTTATCCCACGTCTCCAAGAAGTAACACATTAGTTTAGTCTTGTTTGGTTAACATTGGGTTCATTCAAGAATACGAGCCAAAACCTAACATGTGGCATGGCCATCTAAAATCGTTGAAATTCCTGAGAGAACTCAACAAGTCTTTTTATGTGATCATTAATGATCCAAACTATTCAACACAAAAATGTACTCAAAATTTATAATAATTAATTAAATTCTTCATGATATTTTTTTTTTTACAAGGGGGGATCAAGTCTCAATCTCATGAAATTATTACATGCAACGAAGACTCTTTGGTCGGTCTTTACTTAAACCATTCGAACAACTTGTTGCAACATTAATGTCTATATTTGTTAGCACTTGATTGCAACTATTCAAGCAAGTTGTTTGATTATTATTGTTGAAAATTTGAACCCAACACCTTCCCTACACTCCCTGTTGTCTTAATCGATACTAGACTTTTTTTTTTTTTTGAACTAAATATCTTTTTCGTCTTCATTCGGACATTTAAGATCTTCACATGTAATGAGCCTTACCCTTAGAAAAAAAGAAAAAAAGAAAAAAAGAAAAAACCAATGCTACAACAGAAAAAACTAGTGAACATACATTGAAAATAAATTATATGCATGCTTGATTATTGATGAGAATTTTGAATTTGCTAAAGAGGAATTAGTAGTTAATGATGAAACACAAAATAGAAAGAAAGATTAAGAAGAAGGATGAACAGAGATATCGAGAGAGATTGAGAGCCCTTGGCTCCTCTATGTTTTTCTATTTCATTTTTACTTTTTCTAATTGAATGAATACAGATACAAGAGTTGAGTATATATATAAAGTGATGCTCTGCTTCTAACCAAATCCCTGATTATTAGGAATCTGTTGCTAGATCAACGGTCAGCAATTCATCACATTTAACAACCATGATGACCTGGCAATGCTGAGTCAACTAAGATATTAGATGAAGCTTAATACTCACCGTATGATCAGTTTTTCATCTTAACACTCCCCCTCAAACTAGACTGATTTAGATCAGTTAGTTTGAACTTAGTTCTTGAATACTAATCTATTTTACTAGCATCATCACTCCCCCTCAAGCGAAAATGGTATTTGTCACCAATGAGCGTTTAAGCTAGCAGTTGAAACCTGGCAATCGAAAGAGATTTAGTGAAGATGTCAGCTGTTTGAACCTTAGTTGACACATACCGAATGTCAAGCTTGCCTGCTGTCACTAAGTCTCTGAGAAAATGAATGTCTATCTCAATATGTTTTGTCCTGGAATGGAACACTGGATTGTTAGCCAATGCCTTTGCACTGATATTATCACACCACAAAATGGGGGGGGGGATGGGGGCCTTGCAAAGCAACCCGTAACTCAGCAAACAGTATTTGAAGCCATAGAATATCTATAGCAACTGAAGCAATGACCTGTACTCAGCCTCTGTACTCGACCTAGCCACTACTTTTTGCTTCCTCGAAGACTAGCTAACTAAGTTTCCACGCGAATAGAGGCAATAGCCACCAGTGGATTTCCTATCATCCACTTCACCTGCCCAATCAGCATCTGCAAAACACTCTAATGACATATACTGTGCAGGCCGAAATACAATACCAACATTTAAGGTATCTCTGACATATCTAAGAATACTTTTTACTGCAAGCCAGTGAACATGAGTATGTGAAGATAGAAATTGACTGAGCTTATTCACAGCATAGGCAATGTCTGGCCTGGTAAGTGTGAGGTATTGGAGAGCCCCTATTGTACTTCTATATAGGGTCGAGTCTGAGAAACACTCACTATCTCCAGATGACAGTTTACAGCCAGGAGCAAGAGGAGTGGGACATGGCTTAGTAGTAGTCATGTTAGTCTTAACCAACAAGTCCCAAGCATACTTGGATTGAGTGAGAATGAGTCCAGTGGAGTTCCTCTGAGCATCGAAACCAAGAAAGTATTGAAGAGAACCTAGAGACTTAAGAGCAAAGCATTGATTTAGATCCTTGATGACTTTGGAAATAAGAGCATTATCATCCCCTATCAATAAAATATCGTCGACATAGACCGACAACAAAAGAAACGAAGAACTGCTCATGTAAAAGAATAAAGATGAATCTGACTTGGAGTTCATAAATCCCCATTACACTAGAGATGTTCTAAGCTTTGCATAACAGGCTCTAGGAGCTTGTTTGAGTCCATACAAAGACTTGTGAAGCTTGCAGACATAAGTGGGATGAGTTGAGCTGATAAAACCTTCAGGTTGGGCCATAAACATTGATTCTTGTAGATCACCATTCAAGAATGCATTGTTGATATCCAGTTGTTGAATATCTCACTTGTGAGTGACAGCCAAGCTAATAACAACTCTTATTGTTGAACTTTTCACAACTGGACTGAAAGTTTCAGAAAAATCCACACCACGTGTCTGTGTAAAACCTCTCGCTACCAATTGTGCCTTATGCCTATCGATTGACCCATCAACTTTGTATTTGATCCTAAAAATCCATTTACAACTAACTACATTCATATCTGGTGTAGTAGGAACTAGACTCCAAGTCTTCGATCGTTGTAATGCATCAAATTCAGCTTGCATAGCATTTTTCCAAGAAGTAGATTACAAGGCTTTAGTCACAAAGAGAGGAACTACATCAGTAGATTGTATGGTAGCTGTCTGAAACACCTTTGTGTTTTGAATACCATTTTTACCTCTTGTAACCATTATGTGGGTATTCTGAATAGGGGTATATGGCTGAACATTGTGTGGGGCTTGATTGGCAATGGATGGCATAGCTATGCTCTTAGCTATAGTAGCCTTTTGTGGTGAATGAACATTTTTGGAAGTCCCAGTATCGCTTTCGGCCAGGACAAGTATGGGTTGGCTTGAAAGAGTTAATGTACTGACAGGTTTTAAAGGAAAATAATGATGGGTATGGGAACTCCAATTCAATTAAATTTACATCCCTAGACACACAGACTCTCCCATTATGATGGAGACACTTATAACCTTTTGAATTATCACAATAACCCACAAATACACACTTGACCAAGTGGTATTGAAACTTAAATCGGTTGTAGGGTCTAATGAGAGGGAAACAAGTGCATCCAAAAGTTTTTAAAGCTAAGTAATCAGGGGACCTACGAAACAAGCAGCTGTATGGAGAAGCATTGTTTAACACAGATGATGGTAATCTATTTATCAGATAGCATGATGTGTTAAATGCTTCCCTCCAAAAGGATAAAGGTAAGTTGTCCTGGGCAAGAATAAACAGTCCATTTTCCACAATATTTCGATGCTTTCGCTCAGCAATCCCATTCTGCTGAGGAGTATGAGGACAAGACTTCTTATGGACTATGCCATTTTCAGCAAAGTAAGAAGTGAGAGCAATAAACTCTCCCCCATTGTCACTTTGAAAAATTTTTAATTTGGTGGAAAATTGTCTTTCAACAAGTCTGTGAAAGGAAATAAATGTTTGTTTAACTTGAGATTTTGTTGCTAGTGGAAAGATCCAACAAAAACGAGAATATTCATCAATGAAGCTCACATAAATTATGTGACCTTGTGTGGAAAGAAAAGGATAGGGACCCCAAACATATGCACAAATCATTTCTAAAGGTGCATTGTAAACTTGTCTGGAGTTAGTATAAGGAAGTCTATGAGCTTTATTGAGTTTACATGGATCACATAAATTTTTGAGTTGGAAAGTAGAAACATTTATATTCAACTTCTGTAAAACTGTCGACAAAACTCATGAACAAGGATGGCCAAGTTTATTGTGCCAAGTTTGTACAAGTAAATGTTTTGGGGAAGCAAGTAAGCTTGATGTAAGAGCAAATGAATTACATTCAGGAGCTTTACAACATTGACTACAGAAACTGTACTGGTTTTATTTGCAGAAACATGTAAAGCAGACACTGGAAACTCAAAGGTAGACTTGGTGGAATTTGATCTTGACAGTAGACTCCACTTGGAACTTGAAAAAATCACTTGATATAATCCTCCTTTAAGGACCCCTTTGAGAAAAGTTCTCTTGGTTGCCTTGTCCTTAATAAAGCAAGATAGATAATCAAATTCAACAAACACATTGTTGTCTTTGGTTAATTGAGATATACTTAATAGATTTTTCTTAATCTTAGGAACCAATAGAACATTTTTAAGTGCAATGTTATATGCTGGTTTGGTATTTGAAGTGAGCAATAAATGAGCAATATGAGAGATAAACAAGGTTTGGCCATTACCTATTGTCAGTCTTTCATTACCTTTGTACTCACTGCTGATGGAAAGGTTGCTAAAATCTGGAGTTATATGATTTGTAGCTCCGCTATCGACATACTAGTTGGGATCAGCCACCAAAGATAAAGAGGCAACCATTGCATTATGACTATTGTTTTGAACCTGATAGGATTGATCAAAGTTGACCTCAGATTGATGAGCCATATTACCTTGTGGTGAAGAAAATTGCTTGTTGGTGTTACCATTGTAGGACTGATCAAACCTGTGGTAACATACGTTTGCTGTATGACCAACCTTTCCACAAACTTGGCAAGTTGGTCTAGAGCCATTGTTGTACCTGCCTCTTCCTCTGGCTCTACCTCTACCTCTTCCACGAAATTGATTTCCTCTTTGAAAATTGTTGGATTCACCTCTCTGAGACCTAACAAGCATATTGGCAGAGGTATTTGACAGCTCAATTGTGTTATTAGTGGCAAATTGCTCAAGCCTTGTTTCAAAGCTCATAAGTAGAAACTGAGCCTCTTGAAGTGTAACATTTTCTTGCTTAGCAGTAATTGTGACAACAACTGGATCATATTCTTGTCCAAGACCATCTAATATGCATGAAACCAGATCATACTCAGTAATCACTTGACCTGAAGCTGTTAAAGCATCAGCTATGCCTTTCATTTTTACCACAAATTCATTTGCACTCATTGCTCCTTTCTTTAAAGTCTGTAACTGATGCCTCAAGTGCATAGTTCTAGCTCTTGATTGTTGAGAAAACAAGACAACAATAGTATTCCATAGTTCACAAGCAGTTATACATTGAGTTAGTTGACCTAAAACCGATTCACTAAGAGTAGAGAGAATCCAACCTACAAGAAGCTGATCAATCTTTTTCTAGGTCAAATAATCATCGTTGATTGTCTGGATCATCTCACCAGTATCTTCATCTTGAGTTTCAGTATACTTTTGTGGACTTATGGCCGGTCTAAACAAAAAATCTTCCAGATCAAAAGCCCTCACTATTGGTAGAATTTGAGCTTTCCAGTAGATAAAATTGTTGAGTTCCAATTTAATCGGTAAATTGAAATTGAGATTCTTTGAAATAAGATTCGAACGATTCTCTCGTTGTTTCTTTGTAAGACTCGGAGTTTTTTGTTGTCTCTTCATGATTGGTGGTGCTTTTTGATCCAGATCTTGATATTCTTCTTGATCTGATGCAGTGGAATGAACCATGGCTGAAGATCGTTAGAGCTCTGATACCATGATGAAACATAAAATAGAAAGAAAGATTAAGAAGAAGGATGAACAGAGATATCGAGAGAGATTGAGAGCTCTTAGCTCCTCTTTGTTTTTCTATTTCATTTTTACTTTTTCTAACTGAATGAATACAGATATAAGAGCTGAGTATATATATAAAGTGATGCTCTGCTTCTAACCAAATCCTTGATTATCAGGAATCTGTTGCTAAATCAACGGTCAGCAATTCATCACAATTAACAACCATGATGGCCTGGCAATGCTGAGTCAACTCAGATATTAGATGATGCTTAATACTCGCCATATGATCAATTTTTCATCTTAACAGTTGATTTAAATTCAAAACATTATTTATATGATTGGGAAAGTTAGACTGTACGTGTTTAATGTTTTCTATATCTAGAAGTATAAGAGCATCTCCAATATAAATATGCATTTTTGAGTTTCTAAATAGTGCCACATCATCATTTATATTCCTTATAGGCCCACTTTTGAAATTTTTATAGAGAAAAAATGCATATTCGCATCTCCAATACAATTATCTAAAGTCAAATATGCATCCATTTTACGATCAATCACAATAAAACAATTATTCCACTCTATTTTCTCTTTTATTTTACTATTAAAAGAGCTTTAATATTATTGGTGGAAAAAGTTAGAAATCCTAGTCAGCATTTTTAGGAGAGTTTCTAGAATTAAAAACTCAACTTCATATTCTCTAACATTTTTTTGCCACATCATCTCCATATTGAAGTTAGATAATTATTGTATTGAAGAGAGTTTTTCTAACTTTTTAACTATCTATCCTATATGGCACTCAATTTTCTCCAAATGTATATTTGCATTGGAGATGATTTGATAGGGTTAAATGGTTAATTTTATAAATTAGATTTAAAAATTATGACAGAGTGACATCACTCTTTGTTTGTTTATTTTCATGAGGAAGGTGGGGTGCTATGTGTGCGGTTTGAAATACAACTCCCACAATTAGGGGAGGTCGCTTCATTTATTTTTTTATAATATCTATTAATCCGAGATCAGATAAGCCGCTGACCTTGGAGTCATTCGCCCAAGCCCTAAGCTCGTTCATCTATCAGCTGAGCTATGTCCATGTTGACGGGGGGGTCTCTTCATACTTTGTGATTTGATAGACAAATGAATATTGTGTATGATATTGTTGAATTACAATGCAATGCAAATCTCCTTGATAGGTTATGTTATACATGTAAGAATAGAAGAAGCAAGAGAACAAGAGGTTTCGATTTAAATTGCCATGTTTCTTATTTGCTGATTTTCTCCATGATAGTCTATATTTGTTGATCACAAAAATATGATTTGATTGATCATAATTACTACTTATAAATATATATATAGTCTTTCTATTATCAGTTGGTCTTGACATTAAATATATCAGAACGAAGAATGTGGATCATAGATTATGGAGAAGTTTTGACAAGTGCATACACTTTAAGTCAAAGTATGTAAATCTAGTGGTCTACATTCTTCGTCCTGATATATTTATTCTCAGTAATATATCAGGACGAACTGACAATAAAATATATATATATATATAGATTTTCTATTGTCAGTTCGTCCTGATATATTTATTGTGGACTACAGATTATGGATAAGTTTTGACAAGTGCATATACTTTGAGTCAAAGTATGTAAATTTAATGGCACAGATTATGGATAAGTTTTGACAAGTGCATACACTTTGAGTCAAAGTATGTAAATTTAATGGTCCACATTCTTCGTCCTAATATATTTATTATCAGGACAAACTGATAATAAAATATATATATATACCAACATGACACAATAGCTATATCGGGCTATCATTTTTTGGATAAGGTCTATTTCAAGTCGGGCTAAAATGTTGGGCCAGCCCGAATGAAAAAGAATAAGAAACATGTTGAAAAAAATGCCACAGATTATTTGTTCTCATATCCATTTTATAAATGGAATTTCTTAATGCATTTTTTTTTAATTATATATAAAATAGTTAAAAACTGTTGTTGAAGCTATGTGGTAACTATACGACTATACCTCTCAAATTTCCCTTTCCATAATCCAATTAACAACGAAAACAAAGTAAAAACAATTCATTTTAAGATTTTAATTTCTTATTATTTCATTCATTATTACCTCATCTAGTGTGTGCTTTATATATATTTATTATTATTTATTTAGATTTCACTGAAAGTCTAAAATAAGCTAAGTAAATATTGAACTATTAGGCCGGTATCAATTATCAGATGCGGGATTTTCTATACGGGATTGTCAATTGCAAGCAGTAGCAATCTAACAGCTACATGAATCTATTGAATTATCACCGGTAGCAATCGATGATTCCGTACAGAAAAATTCTGTTGCCGATAACTGCTCCTATCTTTATTAATGTTTTTTGTTAGGTTAATTTTATTATTATTATTTTTTAACTATTACCATATTTTGGGATTGGGGAGGGGGTATGACTCAAACTCACAACCTCTTGTATGTAAAAAGAGGTGCTTACAATTGAGTTTGTCTCATCTTGTCTATAATTATGTAATTACTCACACACAATCTTGATTATGTAATTGAAATAGAAATTGCAAAAAAAAATATATATATATATTAGATTAATTTGGTTATAGATAATTTTCTAGATATAAAATAGCGGTACATTTTATTTATTTGTATCATTACCTTTAACACATAATCAACACCCCATGGTTCCACACATGGTGGGTAGGGGTTCGAGTCCCACCATTAGAGTTGCATATTTTTTCCTAGATACCCATTTCCTCATTTCCCCCAAACATATATAAATATAATTATAATATTTATTTTTTATTTTTGTTTTATTCTTTAAAAACCCTAACTATATATACACATTTACTCTTTTTAACTTTAAAACCTAAATCTAATATATATTTTTTATTTTTGTTTTTATTTTGTATAGGAAAACGGGGAAAATAGGGAACTGGGGTTGAGGATGCATATACCTCCCCCCAAAATTTCCCATCGCCATTGGGGGGGTGGGCACATGGGGGATGGTCTGGGAAGTGGGGATGGGGATGGGGGGATCTATAACCATCCTCATTCCCCAAATGTGCATCTCTACACGCCATGTATATTTTACAAGCATGTGTGGGGAGTTTTCTCCCGATTTGTGGAAGTAATTATTCGGGCCGCACATGTAGTGTCTCATCTTGACAGGTCCCGACAGCCCTATTATAATAGTTGTAAATGTAATACTTCAAAAAAAGAAAAAAAAAAGTTAATGCAATATACTAGAAAAATATAGTCCAATTGCTTCCAATGTGTTGTAACTTGAGATTTGAGGTGTCAAATAGTAATTTTAAGGCCCAACTAAGCTTGAGGGTCAAATATGGGTTTGTGTTGCAAAAATATAATTAACAATTTATCTCTAAATTCTAATTGCTCGCAAGTATACGAATCAAAAGATAGTATGGCTAACCAAGCACAGATATCATTCACACACAGATTGAATTAATCCTACAATTCTTACCAATTAAACTAAAACTAGGCCTTAAATTGAAAACTTTAATGAATGAGAATTGATTTGTGAATTATTGACTAAGAACAGAAAATTAAAGAAAAATAATAAAAGTTCATAGCAAAGCAAAGTCGAAAATCAAATAGGCAAAACATTAGAGCATCCGATTCCACCGTAACCAATCATACTTAATTCCTTTGGCATGTCAATTCGAATTAATCCCCCTTATTGATGATCAATTTTCCCAAATGGATCTAATGGCCATGGCATTTGGTTACACTAAAAGTATTCCTACAAATTAGTCCTCTATGGCATCTAGATGAATTGAATTCGTAAAAACCCATTAATTTCCATGGAAATTGTTAAAAACATCATATAAATCCTAATTGCATGGCATCTACGATTAAACATTCAAGGTATCAATTGCAAGAAGCAAAACTCAAGTATGGCATCTACTCTTACTTGCATCAAGTTACTTAAAAATAGATAGTGATCAAACATCCAAATTCAAGCACATATAATTAAAGTGTAGCAAAAGATACTAATAGAGATGAAAACTCGAAATTAACATTAACCAAATAAATCAAATAATCATGGCCAGGCTACATCGCCCTAGCAAATAGAATTAGTTCATCATAGTCATGAGTACAAACCTAAGAGAAAACATAGAAGAAAATAATGATAGAACCCAGAAAATCGATGGAATGTCGCCTTCGAACTCTTCAACTTGCCTCTGCTGCTGTGTGTCTTAAATAGGTATGAATAAACATGAATTAGGCCTCCTTTTAGCTCCCTAATCAACCTCCAATAAGGCTAATTCAATATGACTCAAAATAGGAAATACAATCCTTTTAACTTTAAGAATCTTAATCCAATCTCCACTAATCCTAACATGGAAAGTTTAGGATCAACTAAAACCAAATCAAAGTGAATTTTAGGCCATCATTAATCTTCTGAAACATAACAAATTCGTCTAAGACCTTCATTCCCGAATTAGGCAGCCCG
Source organism: Acer campestre (assembly GCA_954870605.1). Taxonomy (NCBI): domain Eukaryota; kingdom Viridiplantae; phylum Streptophyta; class Magnoliopsida; order Sapindales; family Sapindaceae; genus Acer; species Acer campestre. Next base: position 33,495,641 of record OX940802.1, on the reverse strand, counting down.
TAATTCTTCATTTCCAAAATCCCGTGTAGAAATTCTGAGCTGACCTTTGGGTAGTAAAATGGTCATAACTCTTTTTAGAAAACTCGAAATCGCGAACCGTAAAATTCTACGGAAAGATAACTTATGTACCTTTCCAACCATATAAGGATCGAAACCCAGTTCCTTATGAGATGATACAGTTTAATTCTTGAAGTTGACCCATCAGCAGATATTGTTTTCTCAGGCTTGATTGAAAGTCTTCCAAATTGTTTTCAATTATCTCCTAGGACTTGAATAGCTGAGAACTAAGAAAAGAAACGTAAAATACAATAGTTTAACTCAAAACAAAGCAATAAACTAAAGAATAGAGGTTTTGTAAGGACCAACATTGTCCATGAGCTCTATTCAGATCGAGTTTGCTCGTTGTGCTATAGCTTGTTTTATGTCTTAAAAATTTCTCATGAGCCTTAAAAATAAAGTCCAATCAACTCAACCATAGGGTTTCGAATCAATAAAAAAAAAATCCTTTTTATTGATTTCAATGATCAATGTCAAATATAAATAAATGGTGCTAGCTTTTATTGTAATACATACTCCAAACTCTAGAGAAGGTAACCTAGAAAAACTATGAATGAAGGAAACCCCATTTAGTGTACAAACAGAGTAGATCTCTAGGGTACCCTAGAGAAGGAATCAGTTGTTCAAAATTCAAATTAATCTCCTAAAAAAAAGGATCTCTTCAATGCCCATTTTTCTGCCTCCACATTACATGGATCAATCTTCTGCCTCTTCTTCCCTCTCTCTAAGGACAGCTCCAAACTTGTTCACCAAAATGTCCACAACTAAGGGCACCAAGTCCTTACAAGGAACACTCTTTTTGTAAATATCTCCCAAGTGTGAATCACTCCCAATTCTTCCTCCCAAGTACACATCTGCTCCTTCACAAGTCTTCCCATTTTCATCCCTAGTCATGCATCCCATGAAACCAATATCCGCGACTTGTACTTGTCCACACGTGTTAGGACAACCTGTCCAGTGCATCCTCACCGGTTTTGTCACCGACACTAGCCTCTCCACCTCCTCGGTCACCTTTAAAGCTCGAGCCTTTGTCTCGATGATTGCTTGACCGCAGAATTGATTGCCTGTGCATGCAACTAGCCCTTTCATTAGAATAGGTGGTTCTGGTGAGAACCTTTCTAACAAAGGCTCTTTAAGCAAGGCTACGAGTTTCGAGTTGTCAATGTTGGGAATTATGATGTTCTGCTCCACAGTTAGCCGGAGTTCGCCTGAGCCATAGGTGTCTGCTAAACATGCTAGCTCATCCATGTCATCTGCTTGGACTCGACCAACTGGAATGTGAAGACCTACAAAGCTAAACCCTTCTTGCTTTTGTGGATGTACACCAAGAAGGTCCCTCCTCTCCCATTGCTTTTGAACCAGGTCTTCAGAGGATGCTCTCTCAAGCTCTTGTTGTGGCATTCTCTTCTCCACCTCTGACCGAAATCCTTCAATGCCCTGCATTTATCCGATACTCTTGTTAGTTAATCAGTAAAATCATAAATAAGCTATTCATATAACATGTTACATTGTATCACGTCATAATTACTCACAAGTTCATCAATTAGCCACATCATTCTGGTTTTTTGCCTGTTTCCTCTGAAGCCAAGATCTCTGAAAGCCTCTAGTACAGCTTTGCACAGCGGGATCACATCATCAGCCGCGACCCAAGCATCAAGAGGAACAGCCTCTGCACATCGTTTGGGACTGAAGAAACCACCCACCAGCAAATTGAATCCAAACCGTCCATCCTTTGTAGCAGGCATGTAAGCAAGATCATTGATGTGAGGATGCTCATAGAGATCATGTGAACCCACCACACACACATTCCACTTCCTTGGCCTGATCAAATTAAAAGATATGAGAAACTTTTTCATGCTCATTTTAATCAAAATTTGTAACAGAATTGTGCTTACAAGTTAGTGATGGTGGGATTGCCCTGCGAATTGGCAGTGATATAGTGTGATAACAAGTTGGTGTAAGGCCTCGTATCGATGATTTCTTGTGGATCAATGCCTGCAAGAGGGTTACCAACAGGATTTCTCACATTGTCCATACCACTCTGCAGGCTTGTCAAGCCAACTTCAGCAAGACCCTCGAGTATTTCTGGGACATCAGGCAAAACCACGCCACGGATTTGCCAGTTCTGCCTTGTTGTCACATCTCCACAACCATCCTTGCCATATTTCCTTATCACACTCGCTAGATACCTTGTTTGCTCACTTGTTGTCACCCCATTAGGTAGCTTCAATCTCATCATAAATCTACCATCTGAACATTACCAATCCAACAACATATCATCAATATTTTGAAATTTAGAGACACTGATAAACACATACAAATCCAATCACGTGTGGGGACTCGAACCCAATTCTGATACCATGTTGGTAACCATTAGACCCGACAATAGTATTTAAACATGGGTTCATAAATCTACAATCTGAACATCAACATTGCAAGAACACATCATCAATATTTTTACATCTAGAGAAACTCAGAAACACATACAAATTAGGAACTCGAACACAGGACTCCTGGGTGATCCCATGAAGGTTAACAATTCATACCAATTTAAACACTCTAACACGACCAATTTGATCAACAAGTGATCTAACTAAAAGTGAAATCATTGATTTGAAATTGAAGATTGAAAAAACAGAGAAAAGTGAACACTTACAGTGATGCTTCCTCCTGTGAAACAAACCAAGCCACTTGAGTCTAACATCAATATCATCTTTAGTAGTCTTAGCTTTATCAATCTCCGCCATAGAAATCTTAGCCAACTCTTCAATCCCATTTTCCACGAAAAGCTTCATGGGTTCTTTCTCAATCTTGACCTTCTCTTGAGGATTGATCCCTTGTCTAAATTTCTGCTTCAACACAAAGAACCCATCTTGCTCCTCCACTCTAGGCTCCAGTCTCTCAGCATCCACCTCAACCGCCGTGGCCGGAGCCACCACAGGCGTGGCGGAGAAAACCCTTGTCCTGGAACGAGCAGAGGAGGTGGAGGATGACAAGGGAAGTGAAGGAAAACGTACCGCAGAGAGTGATGATGACATTTTTGCAATGAAGAAACAGAGAGAGAGTAGTGAAATGAAATGAAATGAAGAAAAGAGAGAGGCGTGTTGACATTTTTGTAATGAAGAGAGAAGAGGCCTTTAGAAGGAGAGGAGAGGTGAGGAATGAGGATTGTTTGATGAAAAGAGGCTCTTGGGTGGTCAAAGGGTCAGTTTTTGAGGTTAGAGAAGATGATGTTGATGACAAGAGGCAGACAATTTGATAGTTTGTTTTTTTTTTCTTTCTTTCTTTTTTAATATTTTTTACTATAATGTTATTTCTATGTTCATGTATGTCAAGTGTCAACTACTGTAATTTTTTATTTTATTTTTTGGTTTCTATAATTGGGTTATGAGGAGGGCTTCAGACAAGTGGCATGTGAATCTATTCATGTGGTGTTTGAGATGATTGGTTTCAGTTTCAGGTTTTTAGTTAAATAACTGCTTGCTTTTCAACCACAAAAAATTGGCTCCAAACACTCCCATCTCTCAAATATTACACACCCAAGAACTTGAATAGCCAACTTCCCTGTTCTATTTAATACAAGCAAGAGCCAGAATTGAACCTACGACCTTATGGTGTAGGTACAAATAACGATCAACTGTGTTTTGTAACTATTTATCAAATATATTTTTTTTATTTAATTATATTAGTCCAAATCCAATATTATTATCTCTCTCTCATATCTGTATCATTAAAATTATGAGTTTAAATCTTTTTCTCCTTCTAAATAGTGCACCCGATGCACCGACTATTTTCTCACGGAAGAGATGAGCAAAGAGTTGGTAGAAATAAAATTCACTAGTTGAAATTGTAATTATCTAATTGGTGTCTTTTCTTAGCTTGTAAGATAACATTAAATTAAATGGCAGCAAAATTCTATAAATAAATAAATAAAATAAAAAGACACAAAACAGAAGAAAAAGAAGAAACAGTAATGATACATTAATCAAGTCAACTAAAAAATCAATTTAACTTTTATAGTATTAGTGGTACAGCCTATACTATTACAATATACTTAAGTTATTTATAATGCGAAGTCATTTTCATGGCATCAAAGTATAAAACTATAATTGTTGTTGAAGAATTACATCATTGTTTTCTGGTCTTAACAAGTATATTAATTAATTAATTGTTAAGTAAGATTAATTTAATTAAATGACACGCGCCAGGAGCGTGGTGAAGTGAAAACCTTATGGAGATTGGAGAAGCCAAGAGTCACCACCGCCGCAGACAACTTTGACCCCTGCATGCACATGCTATCATCGGCATTGCCTCAACTTATCCATTTTTTCATCATTTATTTCAACCATATGTGATCTGCGAATATGGTCAATAACGATAAAATATTATAGAATTATTATTATTATTTTGAAAGTGGACAACAATCGATTTAGACCGGTTAAAATTGAGCAATACATGGATATATGATCTCTAGGGGCGTAACTCAATTGGTAGATGAACAAGTTCAGAGTTTGGATAAATGACTCATAAATCAACAGCTCGAATTCTACCTATGGTAAAAAGCTTCACAAAAATAGTAGAGCATCACAGTCCACACAACATAAACAACCCAGAACCCTCCCTACTTCAAACAAACACTATTTCTTGTCGATTCACTAAGATCATTATTGGAAGGAAAAAAAAAAGGTCCAAGAATATCATTGATCGTTATTTCGATTATCAAATAGCTCTACAATAATTAATCACAAACAACGGGTGTTTGAATCTGAAGTAATATATCTGTTCCATGTATGATTGATCTGCTACAAGCTGCACTAGAGGGGCTTACTCAATGGTGTTTTTGAATTCATTTTCTTTCCTATGACCTAGCAAGTTCCATAATCTTCCTTAAAATGGAAGCAATACATACATAAACTTCTGCAAATATCTCAGCTATGCCGAAAGTGATTATCTTCCATGTTCAATCAAGTTTATAAACTTCAACCTACACAAATATGACTTCGAGCTTTGCACAGGGTTTGCTTTCTATGTGACTTCTAAGGTCAGCATCCCCTTTGAATTTGAAGGTATATAAAGCCTGTCTCTGTGTCAAGCCGACAGGATGTATTCTATAAATTTTTAGTTCATCCCCACCTCTTATGCTTTCAGGTCTTTCCTGCTTCCAAATCGGCACATGTTTCAGAGACTGGAATTTCTTCAGGATGGAAGATTCCAATGCCTTTAGTGTCAAATTCCCAGACCTGCTCATCAAAGAGTAAATAAGGACTCTCTGCACACTTGGAAAATAAAATTAAGTAATGTTGAGCACCGCATTAAGAATTATACAGACATGATCTCTCATGCTTAACATGGATCCAACTCAACAAGGAAGCAAGAAACTGATGACATAAAGGCTGTGCGTCCTCTATTGGGTTTAATAATGTAAGAGAAAATGATGCATTGGATGGATTTCTGTTGCTTATTTATTTTTCAAGACAACAAAATCAAATCCGCCAGAAAATTTAACTTGACAAAATTTATTTATTATCGATAGAAAAAAACATACACACAGTGCTGATAAAAACTGAAAAGTTTACCTCAAAAATATAGATTCCATCTGAAACCTCCCCCTTTCCCGAACATACAAATGGTACACCGTTTCAGAGCCTCTAGTGCAGTTGCAGGGGCGTTTCTTGAAATCAGGGCTCATTTCTTCTTTCTCCCGAATCATTGTTGCCAGATGAATGCAAAGACGGCAAGATGAGTGTACCGCAGCCATATCCACAAGCGCCTTGAAAGAATCAGAGGGACCCTCATACTTCCACCTGGATATCTTATTGTTAACAAGACCCCTCATAAAGAGACTAGATTAGAGGGAAAAAGAAACAAGCAGTTGCTCCACAAAGGATACCAAAAGTAAAGTTAAATCACTCACATTTGATGAGTTTGAACCTTACCTTATGGTTTGATTATATGCATCAGGATTTTCTGCTAGGTATTTCATTTTCTTCGCAACAGGCTTGACATCTTCTAGATCCCGAATATGTAAAATTGAATTAGGCGAAGGGGCAAAATCTTGCATATTAGGAGCACCAACAACCACAGGGACCGTTCCTATAAGATTTTATACCAGTTTTATCATCAAAATCATGAAAAAGTTTTCAGAAGTTGAGTATCGAACTTTATCTAGATTTTTCATCAACCATCCATTACCCAATCTTTCTGTATATAAACCGTTCATTAATAAGTTAGTAAGCATTTGAGAAGAAATTTGAAAATTATAAATGAAAACAAATGCTATTTTTTTCTAGGCAAAACCAATATAGTACTTCAGAAATTTATCTGACATAAAAGTGTAACAACTTATATCTGAAATTCACCATTTTATAACATATGATATGAGAGAGAGAGAGAGGACTAAGTATCGTACCTGCAACAAGAGACTGGAAAAACTTTTCAGTGACATAATCCTCCTCATTGGAATTTTCAAAAGCCAAGCTAAATTTATAGCGCTTCAGGGTTTCCACTTTGTCCACTGCTAATATAATTAAACGGAGAATGTTTTGACATTAGATATACCCAGAAGATTATAAATATAACAACATAATAGTTGAAACATTAGAGTCCCTAGCATATAAACAAATCAGTCATAATAATAATATACCCACTCATCTCAGCAGACTTGAACCCACATAAAGAATATAATTTCAAAAGTTGCATAACAGGTGGTAGATAAATCTTGTGCCTACACTCACTCTTTAAATTTAATTCATACAAGCACAAATATTTCTTGTTTTGTTGCAAGGCTTCCTAACAAAACTTGGAAAGACAGATCCAACGACTCTCTCGTTATCATTACAATGTCAACAAATCACCAATTTATTTAAATGGAACATGATTTGTCAAAAGATCTCCTATGCTCTAGAAACAGGATAAAAAACACATCATTCCAATTCTCTCCGGTTCGACTCAATTGCAACTATAATGTTCTAAATACAAGTTACGAAGTACCAACCACAACATAAAAAAGTGAAAAATTTATTTGATTTCAAAAATCTCTTGCTACTCAAAAGATACTTAAACTTCTGACATACGAACAACCTGAAAATGGAGGCCTGCATTCTCCAACAGTCGGGATGAGAGTAGATGACTAAGATCAGGTTTAATCTAAGAAGTTAGAAGTCAGAACACTTGGCAAACTAAGAACCACCAGGAAAAAGTTACAACAAAAGTAGTACAGATAAACTTCAAACAATTAAAAATCACAAAACGAAGACCAAGAAGAAGCACTGTACACTAAAAATAATTCTAAGAATGATAATGTCATCACAGATGCTATTTGCTATCCCATTATTTATAAGAGGAATGATATACTGATTCATACAGAAGTAAGAATGTCAAAAAACAATTAGTTATGCATTGATGCACACCTCTTCCATCACGGTTCCGATGGCAACCTCCATAAGAATCTATCTTCACGTTCTCCTTTTCAAGTCCTTCAAGAGCCTGCAAGCGGAAGTTACGTGCACCACAGTTGGATATGAAAGCAGCAGCAAGGGCACTCTCAGTCTTTGGCTGCACTGGTGCCATAATATCATATTCGGCCCAGGAAAAATATCCAACAGGAACATCTGAAGAAAGACTGGTTGTCATCACAACCTGATATCCCCTTCTAGTACACCAAATAAGGTTGAGATATTAGTTTATTGACATTTTGGGGCATAACAAGAATCAACTACTTGAGTAATTGACTTTAGAAGGCGATAAATATAATTGAGGATCAGACAAGGTTATTTGAAGTCTTCATATGCATTTTCCACTTTAGCACTATTGCTTACAGAGTCACAGACAACAGATTCAAGGAATTTAAGAATCCAAGGAATTTAATCGACAACAGTCTATGTGAGACAAAATAAAACAGTATATATATTTCACCATTCTCCAACAGAAAATGATGGCATCACACTCACCATGTTGAATACAGACTGAAATTACATTTAATGCAACACTATTCTTTTTCTTTATATCTTCTTACTCCAGAGTAACTGACTCCAAATTAAGTTGCTGCTTAGCTTTGCTACAATATTGAGTAACTAACAATTTGTAACATATCTTTGCTCCAAAATTAAAAAGAGATTTTTAATATTAAATGGACTGCCTCCACAGAAGAGCTCAAACAAATGCTTCAAGGAACATCCAGAAGAAATAAGCAAAACAACTATTGGATAATTCAGCTTAACCAGGAAAACAAAGCATTTATTTGCTTTAGGTTTTCTTAACAAAAAAACATGTGTTTTATTTTCAAAATGCAACAGTCATTTCAGATAGTGCTTACCCACCGTCGTGCCTGAGCAATATTATTCTCAGAATAGTACTGAGCTGATTCCATTGAACGGAGTACAGTAGCTGTTCCAGTTTCATGAGGCATACCAAATGTGGCATCAGGCTTCTTATCGGGATCATATCCAAACTTGCACCCCACATTACAAGTTTGCCACTCCTGAGCAGCATGTAAAAGGGCGTTTAGATACATAATGAAATAGAACTAAAATATAACATTACTTATTTGCATTTCAGAAATCCTGCTCAAAATCCACAAAGAAGTTGAACTCACATGAAAGAATATTTCTCAAAGTAACAAGATTGATCAAATACTCAGAAACATATATGTTTTAAAGTATTTTTTTTAAAAAAAAAAAAAGCATACATAAAATAAATACCAGCAGCACAAGCCAAAACCACCATAATGATTTCATTATCATGAAGCTTATCTGCAGACTAAATACAGTTTTCTACCATTGTTATCAATTATACAATGGAGGAAAAATAATCCGAGACTACAAAATCGGTGCGTAAATCAAACTTGAACATACCCACATATCATAACATAGACCAATTGCTGTAAGTGTACTCCATATCACACTATTAAGCTAAATTTCAGACTTTGCTACCGGCAATAGATGATAAAATGTCACAAGCCCAGAAACTATCACATTATCAACATTCACATATCCAAACCAAAACATCATCGATCAACCAAACAAAGTACAAATAGTAAATCAAAATAGAACAAAGGAAAAAAAAATGAGTAAATTACGCAGCTTATAAAAAAAACAAACCTTCTCGGCACCAGTAACCATGACAGGATCCTTTTCAAAATCCCTTGAAAAGACCGCAGAATCTTCTCTCTCCAACCACACCTCACAAGTCTCTCCATCTAAAACCGAACCACTCCCAATTGTTTCAATTCCCTTATCATCAGCGCCACCAAAAAAGTCCACACCACTTGAAGGAAGCGGTTTGTGGAAGATATCGACGAGAGAGTCGAGCATGGCGGCGTTTTTGGCCATATCAAGACGACCCAAGAAGGCGATCTCTAGTATAACCACAAGTGTGACGAAAATGGGCATCCAAGTTGACCATTTCCTCTTTGGAAGTGAAGAAGACGACCCGTTATTATTAGTTACGGGTAGTCCTTGTTGGGTTACGTTGGTGGTGCCTGTTCTCGACCAAATACCCATCAAATATGCTCTCTATCTGGGCTATTTTTTTTTTTCTTCTTCTTCCTCTTCCTCTTCTGGTCTTTCTCGGGAAAAAGGGAGAGAGGGAGAAAGAAAGTGGAGGAAATTGAGAGAGATTTATTACTCTTAAATGAACCTATTACAATTAACAAATGTCAAACCAGTTCTCCACTTTTTGTTTGGATTGGTTGGTGACTTTGTGCTAGGAAAAACAGGTACATACAATTTCCTTCTTCTAACTTTATTTATCGGTACATGACTCGAATCCACGATATATTGTATATAGATATGAGCGTGACTTGAACCCATAACTCTTTGATGTGACGGACTTACCACAAAACTAATCTCATCTTGTTTAGATAAACACATGATACAACTTATGTTTTTTTCTTTTCTTTTCTTTTTGCAATAATATAATTAGTTTTAAAATGACTTTATTTATATTAAAACCCATGATATATTGCATATAGACGTGAGCGTGACTTGAACCCATAACCCTTTGACGTGAGGGACTTACCACATAACTAATCTCATCTTGTCTAGATACACACATGATACAATTTTTTTTTTTTTCTTTTCCTTTTGCAATCATATAATTAGTTTTAAAATGACTTTCTTTATATTAAAATGTTTGATTAAATTTTTTAAGAGAAAATTAAGATAATAGTCTAAAAAAAAAAATTAAAAAAAAACTTTTAAATGTTTTTTATAAAAATATTTTTACTACTAAAAGGTTTCTAGACATATAAATATATCAAATTATTTTCTAAAAAATATATTAGAAAAAATACTTTGTACTTTACACCTCATCACTGTTGTCTTTTTACTTTATGAACTCATTCATTATTGTTAGAGAATACTTACTCAAAGGTTTGGTTCTTTCTCTTTGTGCTCTTATTATTATTGGTTTTTTTTTTTTATTATTATATTTTTTTTATAATAATTTAATTTCAAAATCAAAAGTGCTATCAACCGAAGAGTTCACTCTTTGACTCTTATCATTAAGGGAGAATTGTAAATAATTCCCTGACTTTTGATTAAATATCAAATGAAACCCTCTAGTTTGAACAATTAGTAAAAAAACCCTACTATCAGTTAACATTTAATTGACTGTTAGTTGACTTTATATATATATATATATATCTAATATTACAATTTAAATCCTTTATTATAAAAAAAATAAAAAATAAAAATATAATAAAAATATATACACTAATAATAATAAAATCAATTTCATACAAAAATATTTGTTTATATTTTGAAATAATTTTTTTGTTTAAATTTTATAATTATTTTATTGATTTCTTATAATATACTTTTAAATATTTAATTTTCATTAATATTTTTAAATTTTCTACCATATTTTTAGTATATTTTTCATTATTTTTTTGTTCAATTATAGAAAAAGTCAAAAAACCACTTAAATAGTTATATTTCATTAGATTTAATTAAAGTCAACTAACTGCCAACTAATGGTAGGGATTTTTTCACTGATTGTTAAAACCAGAGGGTTTGATTTTGCATTTGATCAGAAGTCAGAAGGTTATTTACGATTCCCCCTATTATTAAAGAGTGAACTCTCCTAACTATGAACATCATAGAACTCAATCACCTCATATTAAGATGTTTTATGGATAATTTATGATAAAAGAGACTGGGGGGCCAGTTTGGTATTGTTGTAACTTTTATAATAATCACTGTTAGCTGTGCTGAAGGAATAATCAGTTGTGAAGTTAATTAGCAGATGTTTGGTTAATTATACTTTTAAAACTACGGTATAGCTCAAAAGCAGTATACGTATATTTGGTAATTTTATTTCAGAAGTGCTGAAATTAGTTATAATGACTAAAACAGACAAGATTTTAGAACCTTATTTTATTTTTTTTCATTAATTATATATATTAAATCAATATTTAAGTGGAATAATTAAATTAGAAAAAAAATTCCATAAGAATAATAAAAAGATTTTTAAAAGATTTTATAAATCAAATCGATATTTAATTAGTCTTTAATTTTAAGATGAAATAAGGTATATAAATGAATTTGATTTGATTTTATAAGGATAATAATGATATTTTAAAATATTCATTAAATGCTAAAATATATTATTCTATAACCACTTTTAAAAGGTAACTCTCCACTTACTTTTTAAAATCACTATCAAAACTTGTCAGATTATCAACTAATCACTTTTTGAAGTTTTACCAAATATAATTTTATGTCAAAATTATAAAATAAGCTGATTATAACTTCTCAAAAGCAATATCAAACTGGCCCTATGACATGATAAGATGTGGGAGTTGTCAATTGAAGTAGTAGATGTGGGGCTGTTTGTTTTTTTTACTATAAAACTAGATGTGGGGTTGTTTGTTCTTCTTTTTTTAACTTATATCTTATTTTAAAATATATATGTTTTTTAGAAAAAGTAAAAAAAATTGACTTTTATTTTATTCAAAAAGTGATGGTTGAGTTTTTTAATAAATTTCCACAAATATCCTATAACAATTCATACATTTATAATTTTATCCGCATGTAATAAAATCCTAAAATTCAATTTTCAAAAGACCTTAGACAAATAAAACAAACAGCCTGGTCCGTAGTATATCTCAAATCAAACATAATCTGCTACTTCAATTTTTAAAAATGAAGTTCCAACAACCCAACTGATTCATAATTTTCTACTGATTTGAGTTTTTATAAGAACACAACAAATTAATGTTTACTATAATAATGTTGATGTATCCAAGCCAGAGGTAATATCAAACATGTATAATTAAGCAAATGAGAAGATCTAAAAGTAATTGAATTTCATCATAGTTTCAGTTTATGCATTTACATGATAAGGCTAGAACAAAGCTGTTACAAACAGTCCTAAGATCATTTTGCTTTATATTCGGAAATTTATCGACAGACAACCTTATTTAAAAGGTTATGGAATTAATCGAAAATTGCACATAAATTGTACTTCTCATCTTCAACGTCGTTCAAAGATTCTACATTTATATATATACAATGCCATTCAATGTATAAAGTAAATGCTAAACATGAATATGAAGAAGTATACATTATCTCAAATAGTCTAATTGCTATCGACTAATCATCAATGGCAACTACCGGAAAATCTTATCTAGCATACATACTAGATTCCAGTAAGTTATGTCCAAATATGAAAGAAACAAAAAATCTTCTAAGTTAATCACTGTGAAAAATTGACTGCCAGCAAGAACCGTCCACAAAAAAAATCACCTCAGATACTTTTTCATTGAATCTATCTCGAACATGTTTCTTCAGCTAACATACCTGGAGAAAGTTACAAAGTAATAGCTTCTTTTTCTAGTGTATTCATGTCTAAGATTAAATTTTGAACTTCAGTGCAAAGCCACTACTCAGCTACCTCTTAGAAAGTAATGCATATTAGATCTTGGGCTGGCAGAGCTCTGAGGATGTTCTGACAGAAACTCTTAATGTACAAGTTCCTCTCTTTCTAAGGAAGCACGGCTGATAGCTTTAACATTAAGCCTTCCCAACAGAGAAACCTGAATGACATGCAAATAAACGAAAGTAAGACTCAAAAAATGAACGCTCTCACTTCACTTATTTAAACAGTTAATATACAAAGTGACAAATGTGATATCTATTCTAAAAAAAATTACTTTATCATTGTCCAAAGCATCAACACCAGCTGTCTTCAACCTTTTTGCAGTGGATCCATGGCTTGACTCATCTCGTCGTTCTTCATCCACAAAGTTCTGATCTGAGACCTCTGCAAATGATCATAAACTTTGTAAGGAGACAATAAACAAAGGAAAAATATAAATGACTATTAAGGATCAAGATGAGCAAGTTGTATACACCAAGAATTAGCAAAACAAATATGTGCAACAATCACAAATTCTTGAGTCAAGTGCAAGCCTTTTCAAGTGGTCCATTGGGTTGAATATACATGATATTAAAATTTTCGATTAACAAGTTGCATTGTAACTTGGTTCATATTCAATATGTAAAGATACGATTACTAAATATGTTTCTATAAGGAATTATACCTCTTCGACAGACATTGTTTCAAGGAAGGCTGCTTAAAGACAGAAATATGAAGGAAACCATAAGTTTTCAGTTGTGTGGTATCTTTGATTTCCCTAGACAGAACAAATGTTTCATTACTTTTATAACATATTTAATGTTAAAAAAAATGATCCAACATTATAAAATGTTTCAAGTTTTTAGATCATCTTAAAAACATGCCTCAATTTATATGTTTGTGGAACTGTAACATTAATCAGCACTGACCATACCCAAAGCATTGACTTTAGAAACCAGCCTTGTTTTGATTCACCTATGTTGAGAAATAAAAACCAAATCTCAAGTAAAAAATAAATTTTGGTGAAATTTTGAAAAACATGAATTGAAAGTAAGTAGAAATGCAAAAATGCTGACGCCTTAATTATGTCACAGGCCAATAAGTTGACTGCTTTCTAAACAATATGGTTGAAAGAAGTGGTTAATGCTGCTCAATATCCAAACTTGGCGGACTTGGGGAATAACTTTATTACAACTAAGATAGGTTTTTCGATTATGAATAAAAGCAGTAATGTTGCTAATTTCATGTGAAAGTATAATGGTATTATCATTTTCAATACACAATCACAATGTTTGAAATAGAAAAACAATCAGACATCCATGACATGAATTATAAATAGAACACCGATTCCAAGATAAGGGAAAAAAGCCAACTCTAGTTTGCAGTTTCATTTGCCTAGTTCTAATCAATAAAATTAATAAATCATTCAAAAGTCAGAACCATGATCTAATCCCTCCTAAATCTCAAATGATAGCAAATTAATAAATAGCTATATATGATGTCTGACCATAGTTATTAAAGGCGCTAGGCGCATCGAGAAGCAAGGCAAGGCACTCGCCCGTCTAAAGCGTGGCGCGCCATTTCAAATGAGGTGCACAATAGCATTTTACGAATTCCCCAATGGGAAAAATTCATAAAAATTGCAACAACCTAATTTATCTTGTAAATGTCAAGTTACTAAGTTAAATGTAAGGTTTAGAACTTTACAAACAATCAATAACACGACATAATTCATAAAATAATTAACATGCAATCATCATATTAACAACAAATATGTTCAAATTGGTTTCTAGACTCTAGCTATCCCCAACTCAAACAAAACCAACTTCATAACATCATCAATGCATCTTCATGTTGGGTTGTGAAGATTGAATTAGTTTTGTACTTTCGTTGAGCTACACTAATGCACTCGGGGGTCGAGCTCCCCGGTGAGCTAGCAGTGGTCAAGCTGCCCGGTCAATTCGTGGGGGTCAAAGGGCAACGCCCCCTAAGAAAATTGAATTTCCTATAAATAAAAAAAAGGAGGAGAAATTCAACTAGGCGTGCCAAGGCAACACCCGGCGCCTACGACGGCCAGGCGCACATCTCCTTGCCTCGCTGCACTGGCCATTCTTCAGGCGCAAAAGTTGCACCTAAAGGCGCTCGACGCCTAGGCACGCTTTTAATAACTATGGATGTCTCTTCTGCTTTAGGAGATGAAATTAAAAGTTGGCTATATAAAGAATGGTTCTATAACAAAATTTCACTGACCCATTTGTGATTTCGATTTTTCTCAGAGTTTTATAAATTTAGGATGAGTTTACTTTTACACACAATATATTTAAATCTCCCAACTGTATCTGTGCACTATAGTAGAAGACAAATATGTCACCTCAATTTCTAATTCCTCACACAGCTATCAAGGAAATTGGCACTCTTTACTTAGCCGGTCATACCCAAATCCAAAGTGTAACCAAATATCTCTGGACTGAACGGAGAGACTAAAAGGGGTCAACTTAGCTAACACTCAGAAATTTCCAGTTTGCACAAAAAGTGCCTTCTTTAATCACAGTGAGAGAAATAAATGTACAAGATAGTTTGTAAATAACATTCCCAATGTAGACACTAACAAGTATTTTATAAGGCAAGGTAAACAATGATAGCATCTATTAGTGGTAAGGCCCATTCACGCCGAGATCCAAGACAGACAACATAGCAAGGCAAATAATCACAAACCAGCATCCCTAACATGGATGTGATTATCATCCAGGTTGACAGCAAAGATTACATAGGTAACAGTTTTGCCATCGTTCTGAATCAGAGATAAAAAAATTATTGTTCACAGTTCACACAATTCTGTATCTCCCGATAATGATTATGTTTGCATGTACTTGCATATGTATGTGTGTGAATATCTATGGGCACTTATGCACAACCATGTTCGAAAAATCGGCCAAGGCTGTTTTTAAATGACCATGCCTTGGGGCAATGAGGCTACTGCCTCAAGGCCAAACTGACTTGAGGCAATCAGGCAGGGTGGTAAGGCACTAAGGTGGTGTCATATCAATTTGGTTTTGGATGGTGAAGCGGTGAGTTTTGGTGCCATATCAATTTGGTTTTGCGGGTGAAACGATGAGTTTTGAATCGAGGCTTTTATTTTTTATCAAAACTCGCCATTTTGAGGTTGTCTGAGTTAAAATTAATATTTTTAAACCCTAACAGCCCACTCACACTCATCAAACGACTAAACCTCTGCTTCTAAAAAAAATAGAAAAACACCTCTGCCTAGGAAAAAAAGCCGAACAACACCCACCCAAATCTCACACATTCAGAATTATTTTATATTTCTAAATCAAGATGGCGCCCTCGTCTCACTAGTACAGAAAACCTCAAACTGCCTCACTCTTTTAAAAACATTGTGCACAACACTGATGTAGCAATGCGTCCCGGTGCATAAATATCAAATTAGATAATCCTTTTTTAGCCAAAAGAGGTAAAATTTAAAAGAAAAGGAGGAAAGAATTATGCTGAAAGATTTACCAAAATTTTAAGTTTCTGGTTAAGTTTTATTTATCGAAGATGCATTTATTTTAACTTTCGACTGCTTTGTATGGAAAGTTCTGATAAAATTTAATCATGGAGTTGTTCACACTTTTAAATGCAATTTTACAAAATTTTAGAACTTATCGTAATTGGATAGGAGGTTAAGAGTATTTCAAGTGTTAAGAGTTAAGAAACACGCCAAATTTTTATTGCAACTAAGTTATTTAAGAGACGTTTGTCCTCTTCTATCCCCTTTTCCTCCATTCTAACCCCTAGTTCTAGTTGGTCCTTTCTTTGTCTTTCTCTTCCAACAGATCCTCTCTCAAATTTCATTCTAATTGTCAATATTAAAATTCTATTTTTCAGGTAAATCATGCGGCAATTGAAAGATAAAAAAAATAGGGATGAGGAAGCAATTAATTATTAGGCAATGGAAAATTTTTGGAGCACACATTCAAAAAAAACCAACCAATATTCCAGTAGATGCAAAGTTAATGAGAGTCACCCGTAGCACTGTCATCCAAACTTGGATGGCATAAGTGGCGATGAAGACGCTGCTCTGAACTTCCAGCTGGTTCACAAGAGAAAGTTGTATTATCCCTCAAATGGACTCCCTCGTCACTGAGCGCATTGTGCTCCAGGGCATCGAAAGATGTTGAAGTCTGAAGTTTGCCTACAGATGTAAAATGGCATATCCGAGGACTTTCTAGCATACCATGAGAATCAGCTGCATCGTCAAACAAAGTTTCATTGACTTCACATTTAATCTTCAGCCTGTTTCCATCCTGTAGAACCATGAAGTGCAAAATAGAGTAAGAAAAAGATTTGACTGCAGTAGTGATCAGTAAGCTGACACAAAGACGTGGACAGATATCACAAGCAAATTGAAGTCCCTGACCTGGTCAGACGAATAACGATTGTTGGCTGACAGTATTTGAGATGAGCATGGCAGTGATATGTTTTCTTGTGAGCACCTACCATGCAAACCCAAGGAACTACGCAGATGATGCAACTGCTGAACGAATGATGCTTCTAAAGAGTTGAGGTAATCATTGTGCTTCTCATTTGTCCACCCTGCAGCCTGGCCATGTAACAGAAGTAGAAATATGAGATGAAAAAATAATTAAGAATCAAAGAAAGCTCCATATTTTATCACGATTATGACATCCACATAAAGGAAGATGATTGCTATGCCGGTCACTTTTTCCTTCTTTGAATCCTTTCAAAGTATTCGACGGTCTGCATTAACCTAAAGGTTTTAACAATTTGAATGAAGTTGCTTCAAAAGCTCTTGGTCACAAATCACAATGAAAAGAAACATGGGGGCTCTAGAAAGTTGTTACAATCTAAAATACCCTGCTATTAATCACATGACATGGAACTCCAATCGCTATATTATCAAATGCAGCTTATACAATAATCTGCAAAAGATCCACCACAACAAACATGCAATAAACGTGCAACTCAATTCATCGTAGGGGGTGAAGAAAAACTAGAGGCACTCATCAAACCTGCCAAGAATTAGCAGCTAATCGGTTTCAATAAAGGAAGCAACTATATTTCATTGATTGTTTGCATTTATGTATTCACAATTGAATTGAATACAAATATATTAGCAATTTAGCACAGCATCCCTATCATTGTCTCCGGTTACCTACAGTGTACAGTAGAGTTTAAAATCGAGGTCCTTATTCAGTAACCAAGATCAAATGAAGATCATTCTCTAACCCCAAATAAAATTAACATAAAAAATAAGAATCAAATATTGAAACTTACACTGTAACAGGAAGAGATATATAAAACAGAAAACAAAAGTATAGACCATCAAGACTTCACTTATCGACTCCTTTATATGTTATTTTAACAACAAAATTCAACTAAGCATAGAAGGAACAATAATCACATGAAACAAAAGATTGAAATTTCAACGTAGATATTTAAAACATATATAAGACCATCAAAAAAATAAGGGAAAAAATTGATCAAAAATCAAAATTACCGGTCTTGCAGTTGCAGTCTGATGCGAGCTCTCAACGGTGATATCAGAGGAGTCCGAGTAAGTCCGAGTCAACTCATGCCGGCAACCTTCCTCCATTGCTCCGGGATCCGACGACGGAGAATTCCGCAGAATGTTATCGTTCTTTTTTTTTTTCAAAAAAAAATTCAAAAAAATAAACAAATAATTGGTTCTTCTTCTTCTTCGCTTTGATCGGACAATTAAAAAAAAAATGTGATAAATGTTTTGTGAGTTTGTGGGGAGAAAAAATCGTCTCGAAAATTTAGCAGAGAATGAGAGAGAGAGAGAGGCCGTGTAGTTGGGGCCAATAAAAGCTCCACATGGCGACGCTTTAACACGTGTCAGTTACATCAGCGGAGTACCACGTCATCAGATGCTGATAATATCTTAAATATCAGCCGATGTCAGCCAGATATTTATTTTAGACAAGACACAAAGTAAAAAGCGGATTAGATATATATCTATATTTTACATTCGTCAATACGGTCACGTGAGTGACCTCACGCGCTCTCATTCGGTGCGTGCTGTTTTGGGTTTTGGATTTGGATCGTATCGAATTGGATTGGATTGGATCGGGTCGGATTTGGTCGAAGAAGAAACATAGAGAGTAGAGACATCACCCTATTGAATTATGTATCACGTGACAAACAAGTTTTCCATATCATTTCGATTATAAATTTGGATCGATGAAATAAATAATGATGGTATATGCACCTCCCTTTCATATAAATAGTTAGGGATTCAAATCTCACTAGCCATATTTTATAAATATATATTGGGTGTTTTCTTTTCAGGTTATAAAATTAGTTATCTCTCATTATAAATATAGATATTCAAACCTATACATATATTGTTTGATCTCGACAAGTATGTTTAAAACGATATAAAAATATCTTTGATATACTGATATTTTGATGATGTAGTATTAATCGTTTTGATCGGATACTACGGTGGTGGCGGTGGAATGATCAGGTGGTGCTTGGAGTACCGTGCACGGTTTGTAATGGTCAATCACTGTTGTTGGTCAACATTTCAATTCATGCTTTTATATATAGTTATTGGAATAATTATTAGAGATATTATAATCTTTAGATATTTTGATTGATATTATAATTATTAGAGATATTTGGATTACCTATTTAATAAATATTGGTCGTCTTTATTAACAAATAAATAAATAAATAAAACGGTACAATTTTTATATATAACATGACATTCAATTCTATGGTTAAAATAATTAAAAATATGCATAATATATAGGGAGCCGATATTGACACCCATAAAACTTATTAGTATACCCATATTTTATTAAAAATTTTAATTATAAAAATATCTCAATAGAAATTTACCAATAAGATTGGATTTGGATCGTATCGAATTGGATTGGATCGGGTCGGATTGGGTCGAAGAAGAAACATAGAGAGTAGAGACATCACCCTATTGAATTATGTATCCCGTGACAAACAAGTTTTCCATATCATTTCGATTATAAATTTGGATCGATGAAATAAATGATGATGGTATATGCACCTCCTTTTCATATAAGTAGTCAGGGATTCAAATCTCACTAACCATATTTTACAAATATATATGGGGTGTTTTCTTTTCAGGTTATAAAATTAGTTATCTCTCGTTATAGATATAGATATTCAAACCTATACATATATTGTTTGATCTCGACAAGTATATTTTGAACGAAATCAAAAATATCTTTGATATACTGATATTTTGATGATGTAGTATTAATCGTTTTGATCGGACACTATGGTGGTGGCGGTGGAATGATCAGGTGGTGCTTGGAATACCGTGCACGGTTTGTAATGGTCAATCACTGTTGTTGGCCAACATTTCAATTCATGCTTTTATATATAGTTATTGGAATAATTATTAGAGATATTATAATCTTTAGATATTTAAATAAATAAATAAAACGGTACAATTTTTATATATAACATGACATTCAATTCTATGGTTAAAATAATTAAAAATATGCATAATATATAAGGTGCTGTTTGGAACCATTTTTAAAAATGGTTTTCTATTTTTAAAAATAAAAAACAATTTTAATGTTGTTTGTTTACATATTTACAAACCTGTTTTTAAAAACAAAAAACTATTTTTTGAAATGTATAATTAAAAAGTTAAAAACAACTTTTTATTGTTTTTCACCATTTTTAAAATATCATTCAAAACAAACTAACTTTTCCCTCCAAACAATTACTTTATCCATTTTAAAAATAATAATCAAACACTTTTACATCATTTTCCGTTTCAAAAAACTACTTTTAGAAAACACTACAAACACATTAGGTGATGTTTGGAAATGTTTTTAAAATCCATTTTTTGTTTTTAAAAACAAAAAACAACTTAAATGTTGTTTGGTTTCATGTTTTACAAAATTATTTTTGAAAACAAAAAAACAATTTTTTTAAAGTTATAACTAAAAAGTCAAAAACAACTTTTGATTGTTTTTCACCATTTTCAAAACAATTTTTTTTAAAAAAAAAAAACAAACCACAACTTTTCCTAACTTTTCTCTCAAAACAACTATTTTGCTCATTTCAAAAACATTACCAAACACATTTACATCGATTTCCATTTAAAAAAACTACTTTTAGAAAACACTAACAAATATGTTTGCATTTTTAAAAACATGATTTTTATTTTTAAAAATAGTTTTCAAAAACATCATTTTAAAAACGATACCAAACTACTTGTTTAAAAACATCATTTTTAAAATATGATTTCCATTTAAAAAAAAAAAATTCAAAAACATCATTTTAAAAATGATTCCAAACGCGTCCTTAATATCTCGTGATAAGTATATGTATATGAGATTTCTCTATAATATTGTGGGCTAGGAAGCACGGATACTCCATTTGGTGGAGGTAACTCGTATCGAACTCGTATCCAGTTTAGATACTCCAGAATACGTATCCGATACGCCAAATGGCGTATTTATTGACTTTTTCACAAGTTTGACTAGAAGATACTTGGGGGATACTTGGAGGATACTTAGGGGATACTTTGAGGATACGTTTGGGACAATATTATAATTATTTTAGTATAAAACAAAGTCAAATTATAATTCCAAAATTTTAGGAGTCAAAATAAAATTGTAAGGAAACTTTGGTTTTGATTATATTGACATGGAGAATAGATATTGCAAACCTTTCTCTTGATGAACCAGAGTTAGAGGCTGAATTATTTAAATCATTTAACAATATGAATGATGATAATAAAGTTAATTATGAATTTAAAATATGTTTTATGAGTTTTTTTATGTAGTACTTTGATTTTGTAATATGTTATGACTTATGTGACGTATGTTTTGACTTATGTGACGTATGTTTTATTTGGATTTTGTATTATATTCGACTTATGTAGCATGTTTTATTTGGATCCTATAATATGTTACATTATTATGACTTATGTAGTTATATGACATGTTTTATTTGGATTCTAAATATGCTTTTATTTTGAATGAATTATCAAATATGTTTTCATATATTATTATTATTTTTTAAATATAAATATATATTATTTTAATTTACGTATCCTGCCGTATCCGTATCCTAGTTTTTGAAGATTTACCGTATCCCCGTATCGTGCTGTATCCTTATCCCGTATTCCGTATATGTATCTGTATCCATATCCATATCTGTATCCGTATTATATAGATTGTGGGGATAGATATCTTCAATTATAGAAATAGATATTCGAGCCGCGATATAGTATTTGATCTTGTTAGGAGATCAGGTCCTGACGATCAAGAATTTATTAAATACTTATAAATTATAACAAGAAAAAATTAATCGGAACTAACATTTGTCATGTTATAAGGGTGTTGAATAAAATATATATTTTTCTGAACAGAGAAGTGATTTAAAACTAACGAGAAATGTTAAGATTAATTCATGTGAGTCGTTACTATTATAAATGTTATTCTCCTTGTGGAGAAAATCTTGTATGCAACGGGTGCAAAGCACCCTAACCAATAAGTGCATGCCATGTGGTAGGAAGAACTCATTTGATTGGTTCTCTATACCACATGGCATGCACCTATTGGAATGGTGCATTGCACCGGGTGCATATAAGATTTTTCCTTGTGATATGTGTGTAATTATTACGAAAAATGTAATTTAATTTCAATTAAATTATTAAATCGGGGTGCATGATCTTGATTAAATAACAATCAATTTTCAAATTTTCGAAAAGTTTTCATGAATTATATATCAATAGAGAAATTACACATGGTTTTAATTTATTTTCCAAATGTCATATTGATTAAAGCAATCTTTAGCTGAAGTATGACACAGTGGAGTTGATATTAGGAAATCAAAACAACGAAAAGAGATTTTTTTTTTTTTTTTTTTGATATAAAATAACAACAACAAAACATTACACAGTCGAATTACATAAAACGGGACCTGAATCCAACCAAAGATACTCCCTAGCGGAGGAAAAAGCTAAACTTGCAAGCATAAGAGCCAAGGAATTTCTAGTCCTGGAAACCGTTAAACACTTACTAACGCCTACATCTAAGAACAAAGACTTAATGTCTTTCACAATAAAATTAGATTCCCCTACTGGAGGGACTGAATCGTTGAGGACGGATACCAAAGAAAGATAAAAAAATCTCAGCAACATCAACTCTCAAATTATAAAATTGGGCTAGCAATAAACCTTCCCGTAAAGCAATCAACTCCCCAACTTCAGCATTAAAAGCACTTGTCAACTGGTGAAAAAAAAAAAAAAAAAAAAAAAAAAAAAAAAAAGGAGGTTGCTTGAATTGGTCACATACGCAACACTTTGCATGCATGCATGTTATACACATGATTTTTTTAACACACAAGAAATCAAGACCATAGGATCAAATCTTAATCAATAGAATTGTAATCACCAAATCATGATGAAAACGGACGGAAGGTGATGCGTGTTCCACAGTCAATGATTTATTTTATTTTATTTTTTTATATATAACATGTGGTATCACGACTTAAATATTAGATATCGGCAGGTCAAATAAAAGTATTTTACCGTTAAATCACGTTGGACGGTTTCTAAGTTGTAACCATGAGTTAGAATAAAGAATATAAAAGGGTTCGAAAATTTAATAACACTCTGTAAAGAGTGAGTTTTAAGACTATCACTAACTTAATAACTTAAATTTTAGGAGCATCTAATTATATATAGGCAGATCAAATAAAAAAAATTTACCGTTAAATCGTGTTGGACGGTTTGTAAGTTGTAACCGTGAGTTGTAATCATTTCTTCTTAGATATAATTTAATCAAATCATAAATGAATTTTATTGATAAAAAACTTGAACTTCATATAAAAAATTTATCTTTGTTTTTAATACATGAGTAATACTGTACAACTCAAAATTCAACCAAAAATGATGTAGTAAATGAGTTGTCATTACCACAAAAATCATGAGGTGATGTGATGAATTATACGGTAATGACAAATCACTTGTCACATCATTCGAGTCGGTTTTTAAACTAAATTTTTGGTTTGACTAGTATTAGTGAAATAATAATAATAATGAATCAAGTGTCTGACATAACCTATAGAGATTAAGTGACCCGGCCTAATAATATATAATAACGGGTCCAATATGGAAAGGAGGTGCACATACACCTGTGCTAAGAGTTGATATGCTATATATTTTGGGTTAGACTCTTATTTAATTAAAATTTTCGTTGTTCCTTTACTTATTGAAAAACAAATGGTGTAGAATATGTTGAATATGGCTTGAATTTCCAATGGTTACCAAACAAGATACAACCAATGCGAAGACTTCTTGGAGACGTGAGAACGTTTAGGAGTATGATGTTATGTTTGAGGGAGGCTTGAAGATCGAAGAAGAACTGAAGAATCAGATTCTGGAAGGAACCGCGGTATGGACAGAAGTGGACAGAAAGCGGTACGAACCTCGGCACATTCTAGTGAGATCACGTGGTGTAGACCGCAGCATAGACAAAAGGCACCAACCGTGGTATTTTGAGTGATGGACTCCAGAGATATTTCGCAGTGAAGGGCGTGGGTTGCAAACCGCAGCCTGAACCGTGGTAATAGCAGATTTTGCCCATATCAGGAATGTTGTGCGAAAATAGGAAAGGTTATCTTCTGGAAGTTCTTTGTGCTTATCATAAAAGAAAAAAAAGTTTGTCTTCATGCAGAACAGGAAAGTCTTGTACTTGAAGGAAAATTATTTCTTCTTACAAGAAGACTTGTCATAAAAGAAAATAGTATTTATGCGAATAACAATACTTGTCATATTTAGGAAATAGTATTTATGTGAAACAAACAATTTTTGTACGTATAGGAGTATGATTTCCTTTAATCTTAAACTCTTTGTAATTCATATAATTAGACCATAATAGCTAGGTTATTATGTGTGGAGCAAAATAGCAAATATTAGAGAGATCTCAAAGTGAGCATTGGGTGTAATCGGGTTTGGGGTATTTTTTTAGAGAGAGAATCTTGAATGTGTGGTTGTAACAATTTACTATATATTGGAATATTCTCTTGTCATCCTGACGGCCGTGATTTTTTCCCTAATTAGGGTTTCCACGTAAACTCGTGTTGTAAGTGATTGGATTTGATTACTTCTCTTCATCTTATCTTTATTTATTATTGTGTTTGTGTTCTATCCGGTAACGCTTCCGTATAGTGACTTATTCGCTAACAACTGGTATCAGAGCAACGGTTGCTTGATAGTAGTCTTAATAAACTTTGTGGAAAAGATGATGAGATTCGAGGTTTAGAGATTCGACGAAAATATTAACTTTGGTTTATGTCAAGTTCAAGTCAAAGATCTATTGATCCAATAAGGTTTACGCATGGCGTTGAAGGGCAATTCAACCCCTGCAAACCCTGAAGGCTCTGGAGATTCTAGTAAAGAAATGACTAGTACTAGTTCTAAAAAACCTAAGATGAGCGATAATGATTGGGAGCATTTGAGTGAAAGGGCTATGAGCCTGTGAGTGTGATACGATTGTGCCTAGCCAAGAACATTCTTGCAAATATTCATGGAACATATTCAGCGAAAGAACTTTAGAAGAAACTTGAAGAATTGTATAAAGCGAATAGCGTCTGCAATCGGTTCTACTTGAAGGAGCAGTTTCACATGCTACAGATGTTTGAAGGTACAAAAGTTTTCGATCATCTGGGAGTGCTCAATGGAATAGTTTCAGAATTAGAGTCAATGAGGAAGACCAAGGTCTAAGACTCATTTGGTCCCTTCCATCGTCATATGTGCACATGACGCCAATCTTGATGCATGAGAGTTCAACCATATGCTTTGGAGATGTAGCAAACAAACTAATCTCTGAGGAACGAAGGCTAAAGAGTGAAGGTAAATCTTTTAATAATTATGCTTTTTTGGTTGACAGAAAAAAGGGAAACTCCAAAAGGAAAGTCACTTATTGAGGATATGGACAGTCTGGACATGTTAGGAAGGATTATCAAAATAAGAAAATAAGTGCGGCTAAGGGCTCTAAAGAGGGTGATTCAGCAATCGCCTCTCTTGAATATGACGATTACAGCAATACCCACTAAAGGGGCATAAAACATCCTCATGGCATGACCGCTAGTTGCCATAATTGAGGATGTATTACTGATAACGTGTCTACAATTGCGCAAGGGCATTTGTTATGAGGTGATGTAGGGTGTGTGGTGGACAAGGATGTCGATGGCTGAGCGAACTCCCTGGGAATCTAACGTGGGGAGTTGCACTACAATTTCAGCAAGGTAAATTTTGACATGTGCCAGTGAAATCTTAGGATAGGTGTTCCTAAGTGGTTATACCTAGTGGTGGGTATGTTGATTCTCGGTGATGAGGATCATAGCTGTGGACAAGTTTCAAGAATTCTCGCCATAAGGGAGGATTATTGGATATTACTTGAATTTCCAATGGTTACCTAACAAGATACAACCAATGCGGAGACTTCCTGGAGACGTGAGAGCGTTTGAGAGTATGAGGTTATGTTTGAGGGAGGCTTGAAGACCGAAGAAGAACTGAAGAATAGGATTTCGAAAGGAACCGCGGTTACGGACAGAAGTGCACAAACAATGGTACGAATCGTGGCACATTCTAGTGAGATCACACGGTGTAGACCGCGGCATAGGTAAAAGGCACCAACCGCAATAGCAATGGACTCCAGAGATATTCAACGGTGTAGGGCGCGGGTTGCAAACCGCAGCCCAAACCGCGGTAATAGCAGATTTTGCCCAGATCAAGAATGTTGTACGAAAATAGGAAAGGTTATCTTCTGGAAGTTCTTTGTGCTTATCAGAAAAGAAAAAAGAGTTTGTCTTCATACAGAACAGAAAAGTTTTGTACTTGAAGGAAAATGATTTCTCTTTACAAGAAGATTTGTCATAAAAGAAAATAGTATTTATGTGGACAAGAAGACTTATCATAAATAGAAAATAGTATTTATGTGAAACAAATAATTCTTATACGTATAGGAGTATGATTTCCTTTTATCTTAAACTCCCTGTAATTCATATAATTATACCATAATAGCTAGGTTATTATGGGTGGAGCAAAATAGCAAACACTGGAGAGATTTCAAAGTGAATATTGGGTGCAATCGGGTTTGGGGCATTTTTTTAGAGAGAGAATCTTGAGTGTGTGGTTGTAACAATTTACTACATATTGAAACTTTCTCTTATCGTACCAATAGCCTTGGTTTTTTTCCTGATTAGGGTTTCCACGTAAATTCTTGTGTTGTGTGTGATTGGATTTGATTACTCCTTTTCATCTTATCTTTCTTTATTATTGTGTTTGTTTATGTTCTATCTGGTAACTCTTCCGTGTAGTGACTTGTTCGTTAACAGAATAAAAGTAGCATGGTTTGTTATGTTATCTCAATGAAAGTTTTTCTACCGAATCAAAAAAGTTACATAATTGTTGTCTTCAAAACTGAAAAGGCTTGAAAATGGTGGAGACAAAAAGATCTTTTTAATATTACAAACTTTTTTAATTACCTTCACCAAAAGATATTACATTCTCAAACAATAGCTTAGAGCCAGTTACATGCACAACTTGAATCTCATCTGCAGCTTAATATACATGCATACATCAAAATCAAACACATACAAAAGGCGATCGACATATGTGTATTTTTCAAGTGGGATCGATTATATAACGTAACAGAATGACTTGTACACTCTTTATACAACATTACAAAATGGGTTTTGTAATATTATATAATCAATCCCACGTGAAAAACACGTGGGAATTGAATCTCACACCTGAAACCTCTTTTATATATAGTCTTCGATCATCTCCTCGATCGATTGGTCCCGAGTGAATATGGGTGGCAATGCATGGTGGTTACTGTGCCAAAGCTCAGTCCTAAACATGTGTTTGTTGCTTCTCGTGACCATCAACATTATAAATACGTACATTCTTGATGATCAATTGATCATACATACATTACATATACATGACAGTTTTTCAGCTGGTTAATTAATGTAATTGCTTTTGTCATTTTATCGAGCGAGAGAATATAAAACTAATAAATCGAACCAAACCGATCTAATCCATTAGTTCGAACCAAATATCTATGAACCGACCTCATCTTGTTTTATTACGGTTTTAGATTATAACATAAGATAGAGATCATATACCAGCATTATAATATTTTCAATTACAAGCTAAGTACATGAATAATGTGGATTATATCTATTAGGAAAACAAAATTATAAGAACATTTTTTTTTTTTTTTTTGTAGCATAAGCGGCCACCCAGAGGCAACAGCCAAAGGCAGCACAAAAAATTATAAGAACATTATTGATGGATATTGTTTCTTTTCTTTTCTTTCTTTCTCTTTAAAAAAAAAAAAGTGCTCAAAACGTGCAAAGCAAGATGGTATAAAAATTATTAATTTGGTGAAGCATGGGTATTCAAGTAACAATTTAATTAAAAATGTAATTACTAGCAATTTTAAATTAGACCAGTAGTTTTTCATGAATGGAAGCATCACAATTTTATTAATGCATGTGACAGTTTCATTATTGGTTGGTAGTATTAATGCGCCAGCTTTAGTTCCCTAATTTTAAACATGGAAGTCGATATTACCATTTACCACCCACAAAACAATTTTAATCAATCTTTTGTGAGAAGAATATGATAATATTTTTTTTACAATCTTTTATACTATGAATTTGATTATTCTTTTCTTTTTATATAGAAAATTATTAAAACAAACTAATTAACCAGGATTCGAACTCTTATCACTTATCAGTTATCAGGGATCTATGAGTGCAAGTGCACAAAAACACATTCACTAATAGCTCTTTAAGTGCATGTGCACAACCAACAGAGCTATCAATGAATGTGTTATCATGACCTCTCAATCCATTAATTTGATGAACGACCAGTCAAGCAATTCCCACTTTAGCATTATTGTTTTATGATAAATGTGAGATTTGAATACTTATCACAGATATTCGAGAATGCGTAAAACCAACGGTACTGTAAATAAATGTGTTATTATTAATCCCTCGATTCATTATTTGAGCCTCGAATATTATTATTATTTTTCTTCGATTCAATCTAATCCATTATTTGAGCATCAAATACTATTATTAGTTTTCTTCAGTTCAATTCAATCCTATACTACCATCCAATTCATTTATTTTATATAAAAAAAAAAATTATCAATCTTTTGTTAGAAGAATATGATTATATGAACAATATTTAGAAATACATATTAATTGAAGGGATAAAAATGAAAAAAATATATATAAATAATTGGACTCTTTAGCCTTTATTACAAATTTACAACCATTTGTAAACATTGTTTCTGATCACGTTTATATTGCCTTCCTAAATCACTTCTTAAACAATTAGTCATGCCAATATATAAGAAATTCCCTCCCTTGTCAAGATTTTCCATTTCCACTCTAATAAGTCATTCAAAATTAGAAAAAGCAGTCCATCACAATTCTATGCCTCATCGTCCTCATTCCAATTTTGTAAATTGGTCTAATATCCTGATTTTATTATTATTATAAAAAAAATTATTAAAAAATCAAACCCCTGTTAGTCTAGGTTTCTATTGGTAATTTGGTACCTCGCAAGATAAAACGTTGATGTTAAAAAAAACACATTCTAAAAAGTAATTCTCACTTTGTGATAAGGCGGGGTTCGATCTCTTAACACGGATGTACGAAAATGCACAAAACCAATGGTACTATCATCGAATATGTTATAATTAATCTCTCGATCCATCATTTTATCCTCAATTATTATTATTATTTTTATTCGGCCAATCCAATTCGACCCAATTCATTATTTGAGCCTCAAAAACTGTTATTAGCCGGTCGATCTAGGTTTCTAGTGAGACCCCGCAAGATAAAACGCTAATGTTAAAAAAACACATTCCGAAAAGTAATTCCCACTTTGTGATAAGGTGGTGGGGTTTGATCTCTTAGAGTAATATTATATATCACACTTAAAATCATAATTTTTTCATCACAATGCAGGTGGTCGTTGAGATGTCAATGGGTGAGTGGATACATAGATAAGTGAGATAAATCATTATTAATGTATATCCACTCACCAATTGACACATCAGTTGCCACATGTATTGTGATATAAAAAGTTGTGATTTTAGATGTGATATTTAACATTACTCGATCTCTTATCATGGACATGCGAAAATGCACAAAACCAACAGTACTACTGTTAATGAATATATTAACATCAATCTCCCAATTCATTATTTGAGCCTCATATATTATTACTAGTTTTCTTCGGCCAATTCAATTCGATCCAATTCATTATTTGAGCCTCAAATACTGTTATTAGTTTTTTTCAATCCAATTCAATCCGATCCAATCCGATTCAATTCAATCACAGGGTCTCATTTTTCCAATTGTCAAAGTCAAAGAGAAAGAATAAAACCAGAAATAATTCAGAAAATAAATTAATTTAAAAAGGATTTAACATATTAAACAAAGAAATTATAACTACATTAATCAAACAGTGTAGTAATCATATGGTTAGATATACCATTATACATTTATACCACCACTTTAAATCAAATTATTATTATTATTATTATTTTAATTCTGTTGTCCTTTAATTTGCTTCACAGTACAAGCAACCACCTGGGCCCACTGCTTCAATCTCGTCTTCACCATCTGTGGACTGTCCTCTATCATCAAATCACAACCGTTGGATCAATCAACAATCAACAATCAAACAAGTAATATATTATAATAATTTTATTCAAATTTGACACGGTGATACAGTGAGTGAGTGATATAGTTACCTGGATCAAAAATGGTGGTGGTAGAGCTACCGGAATTGGTATCGGAGAAAAAGGACGACGACGACGTCGACCTGGAGAATCTGTCGGAGTACTGCTTATTCACAGCGCAGTAAAATCCCAGAGCGGGTAAAGTATTCGATAATTTCGAATCCAGATCGGGCGAGTCGGGTTTGAAACTAAACCCTAAATCGATAAAACCCTTGAGCTCTTGCAAATCGTCGTCAGTCACGCTCTGGCAGCGGCGTCCTAACTGATGGCTTACCTTGAGTCTCCGCCACGCCGCGTCTCGGTGGGCGTCCGGAGACCAAGACTGCTGCTTGCGCAGCGGCGGCGGCAGCGGAGCGTCGCTTTTCGACATTTGGTGATACCGCCGGCTTTGGTGGAGCCGGCTTCGCAGAATTAGTTGTAGGTCTTGAAGTTGGGGGTCTGTGTGTGCTTTTATACATGAATGAGTCGGTGTTGTGCGAGCGGGACGACGGAACACGAGACGGAGGGACTATTTTGAAATTTTCAATTCTAAATTTTTTTTAAAAAAAATATTTAATCATTCTTAATGTTTAATAATCTAGGGGTAATTGCATAAACACCTCTGAGTTTAGATCTAATTACATAGATATTGAAATTTTACTTACAATTACACAAACCTACCCTACTTAATACTTAACGTTTTAAGGGTAGGGCTGTCTTTATACATATCAAATAAGACAAAATATATATAACCAACTATTTAATTATATTAAAACTATATATATATATATATTTTAAAGAATGACGATAATTGTTTTTTTAAAACGCAATACAAAAATAGTAAAGTATTAAAATATTAAAAGATAATAGAAAAAAATATTAAAATATAACAATGGGCTCTCTCCTTCATCGTCTCACCGGTCACCACGGGCCAAATACATGGATCTCAAAAGCAGATTCAAAGACGAAATGACGACGACAAATCCGACAACAAAAAGTTTCCATGGAACTCCCAAGTTATGATTTTGATTTCTTCATCGAGTAAATTCTTTTCTTTTTTCTTCATTTTTTTAATTATATATATTATTTTATAATAATAGTGATTTGTTAAAATATGAAAACAATTGGTTTTTGTACAGTTGTTTACTAATTATAAATGAAAGTGAAGAGATTGATTTTCAAAAAGAAAAAAAGAAAGTGAATAGATTGGAAGATGAGTGAGAGCAATATTTAGATAATAACAAAGAACCAGAATAGAACAAACAACTCGATCTAAACCAACACATCATTTTACAAAATGGTACTAACAAATATATCGAAAAGTCGAATTGAAGGAACTGAATAACACATATGCACGGTTGGTTTCCATTGAGGAATCAGACAGAGAGAACTGTTCTATTAATAAGTTAAATTCGACTTGCTTAAGGGATAAAGTTGGCGGAAGATGAGGAGGAGAGTTGGTCAAGAGTGAATTGAAACTTGGTCGATACAGGTTTGGTAGGGAGGGTGCGTTTCAGGGTAGTGAAGGGCGAAAGCAAAGGAGTCGGGTGGTTCGGGTGAGTAGCAATGTTCAAACAAACTATGAAAGGTAAAGATAGAAGATGAATTTGGTGGAAGATCCGTCTGACAGTTTTTAATTTTATATATTTTTTAAATTTTCAATAAATGAAATATTCAAATATTATTTATTTTAGGGATAATTAAAAGATAAAATAACTAACTAAGGGCATTTAAGACATTTTATAGTAATAAGTTGGTCAACAGTTAATTTAAATGGAAGTCAACTAACGGTAGGGGAGGCTTATATAATTTTAAGAAAAAGTTCAATATTGGTGTAATTAGGTCTAACATTAGGGTATTTTTGTGTAATTACCCCTAATAATCTAATATGATTTTATTTCCACGTGGGCATGTATGATTGGAAAGTGGGGTTCGAATGTTCGATGGACCAGAGACCAGAGTCTTCGGTGGGTCTATGTCTAAATGGGACTTAAGAGAATTATTATTATTATTATTATTATTTTTGTTTTTTATTATATATATTTTTTTCAATTAACTATTACTTTTATCTTTTCTTTTTTTAAATTACTATTTTAAGTGGATGGAGGAGTCTATAGGATCTCCGTCGCCGATGTTGGGATCGTGATCGATCTCCATAGCCGATCTTTCAATTATTCGTAGTGTTTAATAATTTATTTATTTTTTTCCATGTGAGTATGATGGATATCAATCTCCAACGTCGTTCTTTCAGTTATTCTTAGTGTTTAATAATTTAATACTATTTTATTTTTACGTGGGTATAATCAATCTCCGCCGCCAATCTTTAAGTTATTCTTAATGTGTAATAATTTTATTACTATTTTGTTTTCAAGTGAGTACGATCGATCTCTATCGTCGATCTTTCAGTTATTCTTAGTGTTTAATAATTTAATACTAATTTGTTTCCATGTGGGCAAGATCGATCTCCATCGTCGATCTCTCATTTATTCTTAGTGTTTAATAATTTAATACTTTTTTGTTTTCACGTGGGTACGATCAATTTGCATCGCCGATCTTTCAGTTATTCTTAGTGTTTAATAATTTAATACTAATTTGTTTCCATGTGGGCAAGATCGATCTCCATCGTCGATCTCTCATTTATTCTTAGTGTTTAATAATTTAATACTTTTTTGTTTTCACGTGGGTACGATCGATCTGCATCGCCGATCTTTCAATTATTATTAATGTTTAATAAAATAATTTAATACTGTTTTGTTTTTGTGTGGGTAGAATCGATTTCTATCGTCGATCTTTCAATTATTTTTAGTTTCAATTATTTTTAGTGTTTAATAATTTAATACTATTTTGTTTCCACATGAGCACGTAATACTGGGAAGTGGGGTTCGATGGGCTGGAGTCGATGGTGAGTCTAAATGGGACCTATGAGAATTAAAATATATATATATATTTTTTTTTTATTTCCTATTTTTATGTTAAAGAAAATCATTTTTCTTAAGTGATCAGGGGAAGAGACTTAAGACCGGTTTAATATTACTTTTAAGAAATTAAAATCAAATTATTTAATTATTTCGGTATGAAACATATATTTTGAGAGGTAGTAGATAAGCAGTTAGTTCTAGAAAGTGATTATGAAGTAATTTGTATTAAGATTTAATGAATCTTTTAAAAGATTAAATTATCTTTATTAATTTAACGTTAATATATTTTATTTTATTTTTTGACATTTATTTCTTATGAATCTATTGATCTCACCTTGAGACTTATCAGTATGTGAAGCCTGGTCACCTTGAGATTGTTTTGGTGTATTTTTTGACTTGGAAGTTTGTTTGAATGATAGCGAGTCGAGCTAGGTCGTTTTCTCTTAGCCTATTAATAATAGTTCAGGTGAGCTTTTAACTATTTGATTCCCGATTTCTCTTCACTTTCTAGGGATAAATTCGTTGACTGGTTTTGGCAACAGATAATCTGTACAGTGAGCTATGGAAGGCATGTGCCAGTCCACTGGTGGATGTTCTAAAATATGGAGAGAGCAAGTAAGTTTTTTTTTTTTTATGAGATGATGTTAAGTTAGATCGGATATTTGTTTGTTTGTTAAGGAAAAAAAAAAGTTTAATTGTGGAAAATTGAAATATTGCTATTTTTGAACATGTATGAAGTTGGATGCATCGACAAATCAGGAATTGAATTAAGGATTCTTCCATTGTTTTTTTTTTTTTTAGCAGCAGAGCCTCACCATGACATATGTCGTCGGTATGAGAAGCCTGTGTAATTAATTAGTTTTTTTTATTTTTTTATTTTTTTATTTTTATTATTATTCATTCCAATTATGCTTTAATTAAACAACTCTTTGTGTTATCGATTGAAAGAGAGTGGTGTGAGAAGTAAATGTGTGTTTTCCATTTTCGTTAATGTCATTCCTTTGTTAGCTTTCTGTTAGGGCACGCATGCCTCGTTTAGTCTTTATTTTAGGGTATGCACACCCTTAACATTTTCTCTTTCGTGTTCACCCATTGTTTATTTATTTATTTATTTATTTCAATGTATGGATGCCCTTGAGTTTTTTAAGCATGTGATCTTATGTGATGTTTTTTCTCTTTAGATTAATCTAATTTTATTTAAAAATGAATTGAAAAGGTCCTAGGTCATTAATTAGTTTTTTTTTTTTTTTTTTTAAATTCATTTCAATTTTGCTTTAATTGCCAACCATTTGTGTTAACGATATATATATAGGCTAATTGGCACGGATATCCCCTAAACTATACCTGAATTTGCATCTTACCCCCTGAACTTTTTTTTTCGGCATTAAACCCCCTAAACTCTTCGAAATTTGCAATTGTTAACGGGAATCCAACAGAACCCTAATTCTGTCTAGAAAAATTACATTAAGCTCCCCTGATTATATATATAATTGCATTAAACCCAAAAAATATAATAATATTACCCGAATGCCCCTCTGACCAAATTTTAAAAATAAAAATTTAAAATTTAAAATTGAAATAATGGTTAAATAATAATAAAATTCTGAATTTTATTATAAAGACAATAAAATAAATATAGAAATGAAAAAATTAAATTGATTTAACAATTATTAAATTATCTTTTTTTTTTAAATATCCCTAAATATAAACCCATATAAATATTTAAATTATTAAAGAAAAATAAAATAATGGTTAAATAATAATACAATCCCCTTTCAATAATAATAATAATAATAATAATAATAATAATCATAATAATAATAATAATCATAATAAAATTCTTATTTTTTTTATAAAGACAATTAAATAAATAGAGAAATGAAAAAAATCTCTATTTATTTAATTGTCTTTATAAAATAATAATAATAATAATAATAATAATAATAATTATTATTATTATTATTATTATTTAAAATTTAGAATTTAAATAATGGTTAAATAATAATAAAATTCTGAATTTTATTATAAAGATAATTAAATAAATAGATAAATGAAAAAAATAAATTGATTTAACAATTATTTAAATTATCTTTTTATTTAAATATCCCTAAATATAAAAACCTAGATAAATATATAAATTATTTAAGAAAAAATAAAAATAATGGTTAAATAATAGGCTAATGGTTAAATAATGGTTAAATAATACAATTTCCTTTCAAAACAAAAAAAAAATATACAAATTTTATTTTCATTTTTTTAATAAAGAAAATAAAATTTTTAAAAATTAAAACATCTTTAAAATCTCAATCATCCATCTCATAGATGGACGGTGGAGAAATATTTATTAAAACAAATTCAAATAAAAAAAAAACATTTTTTGAAATAGATTGATTTATCTCAATTACAAAATAATAATAATAATACAAATACAAAATTTAAAAAATTGAACATCAATCCAATTAAAAGCACATATAGAAGAATTAAAAATTAAATTTTTTATTTTAAATTTTCTGGGTGTTGGAAATTTAAAGTTTTTATTTTCTTTAGAGAAGGAAAATTTTTAAGAATTGGATGGAGAAACAGGTGTTCATTTAATTAGATGGATCGAAGTTCATTTAAAAATATTTATTCGAAATTTTTTATTTTAAGGATTTCTCTTCTCTATGTTCATTAAGTTAAAAAATTAATTTAAAAAACACATTTCACAAACCAATAAATGAAATCTAATTATTAAAAAAAAAAAAAATTTAAAATAAAAAGAAGAAGAAGAAGAACATTGATGGATCTTCATATCTTCATTAATGGAGAAACTTATTATTATTATTATTATTATTATTATTATTATTGTAATTGAGATCAATCAATCTATTTAAAAAATGTTTTTTTTTTAATTTGAATTTGTTTTAATAAATATTTCTCCACCGTCCATCTATGAGATGGATGGTAGAGATTTTAAAGATGTTTTAATTTCTTAAAGATTTTATTTTCTTTATAAAAAAAAAAAAAAAGAATTGTATTATTATTATTATTATTATTATTATTATTATTATTATTATTGAAAGGGGATTGTATTATTATTTAACCATTATTTTTATTTTTCTTAAATAATTTAAATATTTATATGGGTTTTATATTTAGTGATATTTAAATAAAAAAGGTAATTTAATAATTGTTAAATCAATTTAATTTTTTTATTTCTATATTTATTTTATTGTCTTTATAATAAAATTCAGAATTTTATTATTATTTAACTATTATTTAAATTTTAAATT
Organism: Acer campestre; assembly: GCA_954870605.1. Lineage (NCBI taxonomy): Eukaryota > Viridiplantae > Streptophyta > Magnoliopsida > Sapindales > Sapindaceae > Acer > Acer campestre. Next base: position 33,458,732 of record OX940802.1, on the reverse strand, counting down.
TTAAAATTTTATTTTTAAAATTTGGTTAGAGGGGTATTCGGGTAATATTATTATATTTTTTGGGGTTTAATACAATTATATATATAATCAGGGGAGCTTAGTGTAATTTTCCTAGACGGAATTAGGGTTCCGTTGGATTTCCGTTAGCAATTGCAAATTTCGAAGAGTTTAGGGGGTTTAATGCCGAAAAAAAAAGTTCAGGGGGTAAGGTGCAAATTCGGGTATAGTTCAGGGGGTATCCGTGCCAATTAGCCTATATATATATATATAGAGAGAGAGAGAGAGAGAGAGAGAGAGAGAGAGAGAGAGAGAGAGGTAGGAGAAGTAAATGTTTGTGTTTTTGACGGTCCAAAACAAAAACGATTGTATTTTCAAGAATCGAAAAGGTTTCTTTCATTTGTAGTCAACTTTTTTTAATGCATTTATCTTTTTATCTTTATAATATATGTTAATTCAAATCGTAATATATACGGAGCTGTTTGTTTATTTCACTATAAGACTTATTATCTATTATATCTTAGATTAAGATAAATTAGTTTGTTTATTTTTCAAACTTATATCTTATTTTAACATATATATGTCTTTTAGAAAAAGTAAATTTTTTTTACTTTTATCTTATTCAAAAAGTGATACAGGTAGAGTTTTTTTTTTTTTTATAATAAATTTCCACAAATGTTCTATAACAATTCATATATTTATAATTTCATCCGCACATAATAAAATCCTAAAAATCAATTTTCTAAAAATTCCAAATTTTAAAAAAACCCTAACACAACCTAATCAATTTTATATTTGTAATAAGTCATCCAAAATGAAAAAAAAAAAAAAAAAAAAAAAAAAAAAAAAAAAAAAAAAAAAAAAACATATCATAGTATCTTAATTTATAAGACTTATCTATATGTCTAACAAATTAAGGTCTTATAAGACTTTAGATAAAAAAAACAAATAGCCTCATATTATATATTATGAATAATTTATTAGAAGAAAATTGTTTTATATTATTTTTTTTTAGAAATTTTAAAACATAAATCCGACTACATTATATTTTAAAATACCCGTACGTTTATTATTATAATTTAAGTTTTTTTTTAATTATTTTTAAATACTCATTTCTATTTATTATTCATAATTTTTTCTATCTACTATTTTAATAATTAGTAGACGATTTTTTTTCATCTGCTCCATAAATACATAAAATATTTTACTAAGAAATTTTTTCAGTAATAAAAGTAGGTTTAGATCTATAAAATACGCTACAACAAATATAAGATATAGTATCTTATACTTGCTAATACTAATACACTTGTTGATATTGTGAATTATTATATATATATATATATATATATTTTTTTATTTAAAATAAATATTAAATTATTTTATTTTTTGTTTGACATTTGAATTAAATAATTCTTTTATACCATTTACACTTTAAAATATTTCAATTTTCATACATTTCCTTTGAAACCAATTATATATATATAGTCATTATATAAATTCACAACAATTAATATTATAATTTATCAAACATTATAGGATTTTTTTTCAAGTATTACATTATAAATTCGGGGTTTTTGGAAGAGGAAGAGAACTTGAACCCGTAACCTCACAATGCAAGCATGAGGGGTTTACCACCGAACTAACCTTCCTCGTCAATATTGATTTTTTTAAAATCTACAAATATATCAAACTGACAATTAACTTGAACCCATAATTTGCGTAGGTACGAGGGACCTACTACTGAACTAATATAAAAATTATTTAGTGCTAATTATGTTTTGTCATGCCATAAATGATGTTTTTAGCTGGCCCAAATCAGTAAAATAAATAAATAATGAAAGCAATGTTAGCATGCATATTATTTTATTAAAATACTTATAGGATTTGACCCAATAAGCATGATTGATCACCTGTTCAATTATGGACCAAACAGTTGCATGGTATTAATTTTGAAAAATGAAATTACAATAATTGGATCAATTAAGTTATAGATTTTAAAACCAAACACTCTCAACAAACTGGTTGGACACTCTCTCTTCACTTTTGTGATAGGAGTTCGAATCTCACATTTTCCCATTAAATCGTTGGTGGGGAGACCTCTCCTTTGTAGTGGGAGTTGCATTCAGGGCCATGTTTGTAGCGGTTGATCTCGTAAAGTCCCTAGATGCCTCCAAAAAGAAAAAGGGTAGCATAACAAAGAAGCTATATGTTTCTTCAAGAAAATGTTTCATATAAAACTATAAAAGTGAGTAGAAACAGCCTGGCAATTTGAAAGATGGGACTCTAAAATTTCTTATTGACTGTCATGTTGGCTTGAGTTAGGTGCTCTCTTTTCCAGATAAGAAACAAGAATTTTATTCTGAGCTGGGAGCTGCCAACTAGTTGGTGTATAAAAAAAGAAAAGAAAAAGCAGAACCTTTCAACACTAAAATTATGCTAAATCCTATGTTGCACATTCAAGCAAGCATGATACTTGAAAAATAAGTGTTCTTGAGAAGTTCCTAGCTTGCAACAGATCAGAAAAGGGAAGAAACTATTCTACTTTTTTATAAAGAAAAGAATTCTTGACAAATATGTGCAGAAAAGTTTGTGTAAAGAATGACAACTTTTGATGAGTACAGCAAAACTTAGCAGCATTACCTTTCAAAAAAATGAGCCCTTTTTCACTTTTTTCGGGTCCCTTTTCTTTTCTGGATATCGTCCAGCTGCAGTCTGGAAATATGTGAGATTCACGTGAGCATCTGAAGCGCCAGCTTAAGCGAATAATATTTATACATATGGAGTCTCAGTGACCAGTGAAGGAGAATTCGATTCTTTATGCTGTCAGCATTCGCCCAGGTCTGTAATTGTTTATAATCAATGTCACCAATAGTCTCCACAAGAGCAGATTCCATCTTTGAAGTGATGAAAACGGTTTGAATCTCTAACAATAATCTCTCTCTCAGTTATTCTTGATATGAATTTTGTTGCATTGTGGCAATCACCGCAAACCCGCAAGTTCTTGAATATTCGAATAGGACTTTTAGGAGGAGTACTAATGATTGCATATGCAATTGCCAATCTCTCACTGTGACTTGAGAGGATATGCTCCTTTTCATCATCTTCTACATCCTGTAACACAAAACTGTAGTCCGGAACATAACCAAGGGTCTTCATTTTTGCAGTCAAAATCCTCAACTCATTGTATATTTCTTCGCACTTTGGATGGGTTTGATTCCCAGTATAGAAAACTTCAACATTGTTGTTCACTTCGATTGTGCTCCATCCAGGAGTCTTCTTCAATCCTCTGTCTCTAGCCAGTGACCTCACTTTCTCCACTCCTTTCCATTTCCCGACATTTGCATACATATTTGACATCAAAACATAGTAGCCAACATTCTTTGAATCAAGTTCAAACAACTTGTCTGAAGCATACGCACCCAACTCAATGTTTCCATGTATTCGACAAGCACCAAGAAGAGCACCCCACACAGAAGAGTCAGGCCGTATTGGCATATTAATTATAAAATTATAAGCCATTTCTAATTCTCCAGCCCTACCAAACAAATCTATCATGCAGCCATAATGCTTCAAATGAGGCTTGATCCCGCACTCTTCTTGCATCATATGAAAGCACCATTGACCCTCATTAACCAAACCTGAATGGCTACAAGCTGACAACAAAGATACAAAGGTTATGTGATCTGGTTTCACTCCCTCATCGAGCATTTCTCTGAATAGTTTCAGAGCTTTGTCACCGTTCCCATGTACTCCATGACAAGATATTATGGCATTCCAAGGGACTGAATTCCTTCTTGGCATTCGGTAGAATAAGGACATTGCATCGTCTAATCTCCCACATTTCCCATACATGTCAACAAGGCAAGTTCCGACAAAGACATCCAAGTAGAGACGGTCCTTAATCACCCGCCCATGAATTTTCATCCCTTGTCGCAGGGCCCCTACATGGGAATAAGCTGGTAGAATGCTCACCCAAGTCCCTTGGTTAGGGATTATCTCAGTGCACTCTTCCATCATCTGGTATACTTCAATTGCCTCACTTGCATGACCATTTTGAGCATAGCCTGTGATCAAAGTGTTCCATGAAATTACATCTTTTACGGGAAGTCCTCCAAAAACTGCACAAGCAGAACCCAAGACACCCAACTTGGCGTACATGTCCACAACTGCATTTCCAATGACAACGTCTTCCATAAGCCAACCTCTCCTCATGATGAATCCATGAACTGACCTGCTACTTTGATGATCATTCAATTGAGCAACAATAGATGCCAGGCTCACTAACGTCAATGAATCAGGCTGAACTCCAAATCGCTGCATCTCGTTAAAGAACCCATATGCATGAATTGGATCATTATTTTGCTCATATGCAGAAATTATTGAGTTCCATGAGATGATATCTCTTACTACCATCTTATCAAAAACTCTCAATGCATGCCCCGGGATACCAAATTTTGAATACATGTTGATCAAGTTGTTGGAAACAAACAAATCGAATTCCAGTCCATGCTTTATAGCATACAAATGAATCAGCATCCCACTAACAGTATCATCTAATTGTGCACAAACAGGAAGAATACTTGCAATAGTAACTGGATCCATGTTAACTCCTTCCAATCTCATTTCATGCAAGACATCTAAAGCCTCTGCAGCATTCCCACTTTGACAATACCCAGAAATCATAGCATTCCAAGAACCCCTGTCTCTAAAAGGCATATCATCAAATATTTTTCGGGCAACACCTGCTAGGCCAAATCGGCAGTACATATGTAACAAGGATGCGGCCACAAATACATCCCATTCAAAACCTAGCTTTAAAACCAAGCAATGTATATTTTTTCCATCAAATAAATTTCTACAAGCTTTCAAAACAGGAGGAAATGTATAGAAATCAGGTAGAAGACCAGAGGTCAACAAAAACTGGTAGAAGCAATCTATAGCTTCTTGGAAACGACCACTGCGAACATAAGCAGAAACCATTGAATTCCAGGTGTAAACATTCTTATTCGAGATATGATCAAAAGTATAGCGAGAGAATGAAATGTCACCTAAGTTGGCATAACGATTGACAAGCTTGGTGGCGATAAATATGCTTTGAATCTTTCCTGACACCACAAGAAGAGCATGAAGGTGTTTAACAAGGTGCAATTTGGTGCAGGATTGGAACAGAACATCGAAATCGATCCCTCTGTTTTCATTTCCAACGCCATGTGATGTAATTTGCAAAGAATTTATAGCTGTTGAAAACAATGGGGATCGCGGTTGAAGCAATGAAAAGACCTTGGAAATGCGCCTCCCTTTGCAGCTTGGCACCAATCTGAATATAGAAATACAAAACCAATCATCTGTAAGCAGAAATTATTTACTTCATTACTCAACCACAACAATATGAATTCGAATTTTAATCAGTTTTTCGAATTCGGATAAAGTAAACTGCACAGAGGTGGTAAAAAGGAAACCAAAAAAAAAAAAATTTGGATTCATATTTTTCATGTTGGTCACTCATTTTCACTACAGATTCATAAATTCTACCCCTGGTGTAGCTTTTAAGCATTGCTTGTTCGTCAAACGAATATGTTCTTTAAGCTAATTAAACTGTTAAGAGTAACACAGTCTCAGCTCACACTGCAGCAACTTCAGATAATGATCAAGCTCATTTAGCTAGGACTCACAGTTCGAAATTAAACATTGCTGCAGTAGATTGTTATTCTCAGTTTTTCAGAGACTCCATTAATGGTGTCCAGCTTTTCTTGAAGCTTATTTTATTTTTTGCTCACTTTACAGTGTTTGGCATTTCGTCAAACACTTGGTTACATTTCACAAATACTCTGTTTTTCATAAACAAATATTTTAACCTATAAAAATATGAGAAAATATAATGTAAAGAAGCTAAAAATGCAAAATTTGATTTTCTTTTATTTTCTAGATAGAAAACCCAATCCAAATAAGTTCAAAGTAATTGAAATTCAAATAATTTAACGGATTTATTTCCTTTCACCTTCCTGCAATTTCTCAGAAACCAAACAGAGGTTAAAAAAAAAAAATCGACAAGCAAAGAGAGATTGAGAAATCGTACGTACCTGAACATAAATGTAGATTTAGAACTGCTTATTTGAATTCAAAAACTTGGTGCTGGAAATTGAAAACATTCTTCAGAGTTTAATATCCATAAAAACGACGTCGTTCTAATGCCTGTAAACACGATAGGCTCACAAGGGTTTTGCGTTTTCCAGGGGTTTGAAGTGTTTTTACGGAAACTTTAGATGGGCCGACCCGAGTGGGCTCGGGTTGGTCTTGGGTTGTCCAAATTAACCCCATTACATTAAAACCAAAATTAGAACATAATATTTCTTGTTGGATAGCTGAAAATTCCATATTTATTTAAAGATTTCTGTGTGAAAGTTTGATTATCATACTTCCAAAAAAAAAAAAAAGGTTCGATTATCATAATTTCATTGATGTATTGAAAATATTCTACAGATTGTTAATTCAGTCAAGGAGATATAACTTTTTTATGATCGGACTTTTTACTGAGTTTTTATTTATTTTATTTATTTATTTATTTATTTAAAAAAAAAATCAAGAGTACTTAAGTTTGAAAGAAATATTGCCTGTATAAAAGAGAACGAAAAAAGTACAAATTTTGACATGTAATGTTGGATTCTGATGCGCTCAATGTGGTCAGCTTGTGCAGAGGTTGCTCTATTTCTATCGACAATGTCATTCAAGACATTCCGTAGAGATTTTTTGATGTCTTTTTTCTTCTCGTATATGGTTGTATAGTACCAATCTTATATAATAACTATACACAAACACTACATTGATCACTATTTTTTACTTTTGCCAATCTCCCACTGTGACTTGAGAGGATATTCTCCTGTTCATCATCATCATCATCTTCAACATCCTCTAACACAAAACTGTAGTCAGGAACATAACCAAGGGTCTTCAATTTTCCGGTCAAAATCCTCAACTTAAGGTATATTTCATCACATTTTGGATGGGTTTGATTCCTAGTATAGAAAACGTCAACTTTGTTCACTTCGATCGTGCTCCATCCAGGAGTCGTCTTCAATCCTCTATCTCTAGCCAGTGACCTTACCTTCTCCGCTCTCTTCCATTTCCCCACATTTGCATACATATTTGACATCAAAGCATAGTAGCCAACATTCTCTGAATCAAGTTCAAACAACCGGTCTGAAGCATAAGCACTCAAACTCAATGTTTCCGTGTATTTGACAAGCACCAAGAAGAGCACCCACACAGAAGTGTTAGGCCGTATTGGCATATTAATTATAAAATCATAAGCCATTTTTAACTGTCCAGCCCTACCAAACAAATCTACCATGCAGCCATAATGCTTCGAATGAGGCTTGATCCCGCACTCTTCTTGCATCATATGAAAGCACCATTAACCCTCACTAACCAAACCTGAATGGCTACAAGCTGACAACAAAGATACAAAGGTTATGTGATCCGGTTTCACTCCCTCATCTAGCATTTCTCTGGATACTTTTAGAGTTTTGCCACCGTACCCATGTATTCTATGACAGTATATTATGGCATTCCAAGGGACTGAAGTCCTTATTGGCATTTGGTAGAATAAGGAAATTGCATCGTCTAATCTCCCACATTTCCCATACATGTCAACAAGGCAAGTTCCGACAAAGACATCCAAGTGGAGACGGTCCTTAATCACCCGTCCATGAATTTTCATCCCTTCTTGCAGGGCCTTTACATGGGAATAAGCTGGTAGAATGCTCACCCAAGTCCATTGGTTTGGCATTATCTCAGTGTACTCTTCCATCATCTGGTATACTTGAATTGCTTCACTCGCATGACCATTTTGAGCATAGCTTGTGATCAAAGTGTTCCATGAAACTACATCTTTTATGGCGAGTCCTTCAAAAACTGCAAGAGCATAACCCAAGACATCCAACTTGGCGTACATGTCGACAACTGCATTTCCAATGACAATGTCTTCCATAAGCCAACCTCTCCTCATGATGAATCCATGAACTGACCTACTACTTTGACGATCATTCAGTTGAGAAACAATTGATGCCAATCTTACTAATGTCAACGAAACAGGCTGAATTCCAAATCGCAGCATCTTGTTAAAGAACCCATGTGCTGGAATTGGATCATTATTTTGCTCATATGCATAAATTATTGAGTTCTATGAGACAATATCTCTTACTACCATCTTATCAAAAACTCTCAGTGCATGCCCTGGGATACCAAATTTTGCATACATGTTGATCAAGTTATTGGAAACAACCAAATCGAATTCCAGTCCATGCTTTATGACATACAAATGAATCAGCATCCGCTAACAGTATCATCTAATTGTGCACAAATAGGAAGAATGCTTGCAATAGCAACTGGATCCATGTTAACTCCTTCCAATCTCATTTCATGCAAGACATCTAAAGCCTCAACAACATTCCCACTTTGACAATACCCAGAAATCAAAGCATTTCAAGAACCCGTCTCTAATAGGCATATCATCGAATAATTTACGGGCGACACCTGCATGGCCAAATCGGCAGTACATATGTAACAAGGATGTGGCCACAAAGACATCCCATTCAAAACCTAGCTTTAAAACCAAGCAATGTATCTTTTTCTCATCAAATAAATTTCTATAAGCTTTCAAAACAGGAGGAAACGTATAGAAATCAGATAGAAGACCGCAGGTCAACAAAAACTGGTAAAAGCATGTTATTTTTTAAATCAACAATCTGGTCAGGACCTGTATAAACAGAAAGCAAAGTTACACAAACCAACACGTTAGAAAATTCAGCTAGGGAAAACTAAGGCCCGTGTTTCACACGGTGTCCTTAAGATGATTTCGCCGTATATTACGCCGTATATTACACCGTATGTGTATAGCGATCGTTTCCCAGGATACAACGGTTTAACAGTGGAAGTGCGAAGCACAAGCCACTCTCAGCGAACTCAAACCGAGCTCAAACTTACCAAGAACAGAGAAGAGAATAGAGTAGTGTTCGGCTATGGTAAAATAAGTGTATATCCAAAAATTATTGTAATGTGAAAAGAACACATGGGTATTATATAGGCAAACCGAATCACTACGGTGTAGGGACAATTTCGGAATTCCATAATAATTTCTTGGTGACCAAGAATCTTCTTGAATACTATACTTGGTGACCATGAAACTTCTTGAATACGATTCTGGTTCTTGGTGAATAAGCAAAAATGAAGCTTCTTGTATATGATTCTTGGTTCATAAGCCAAACCGAAGCTTCGTGTATACGTTTCTGATTTAATAAGAAAAATAATTTAATTAAATAATAATTAAAAACCCGATTCTGTATTCTTGGTAATCAAGCAAGAATATCATAATCCAAACAATAAAAGCTTTCCTTATTATTTACACAAAAACGTTGACTTAGAGAAGTAGCGAAAAGTCAACTGGACTATCATGGTTCAATCAGAGCGGCATTCGTGTACACAGGACGCGCCCATACACGAGTCATGCATTCGAAGATTCGAGGTCCATGATTTGCACGGCCCACCCCCCCCGGAGGAGAATTCGATTACACTTTAATCTTCCATTTTGTGAGTTTGAGTATACCATTTCGAAGCTCTCACGGAGGAGAATTCGAATACACTTTAATTTTCCATTTTTATGGAATTAATCATACTCAATTTGTCCTCTCAAATTAAGAGTTTATCACAAAATTTTCCAACAAAGCAATCTACAGCTTCGTGGAAATGACCACTGTGAACATAAGCAGAAACCATTGAATTCCAGGTGTAACCATCCTTATTTGAGATATGATCAAAAGTGTAGCGAGAGAATGAAAAGTCACCTAAGTTAGCATAACAGTTGATAAGCTTGGTGGCAATAAAGATGCTTTGAATCTTTCCTGACACCACAAGAAGGGCATGAAGGGGCTTAACAATGTGTAATTTGGTGCAGGATTGGAACAGAGCATCGAAATCGATCCCTCTTTTCTCATTTCCAATACCATGTGATGTAACTAGCAAAGAATTTATTGCTGTTGAAAACAATGGGGATCGCGGTTGAAGCAATGAAAAGACATTGGAAACGTGCCTACCTTTGCAGCTTGGCGCCAATCTGAATATAGAAATACAAAACCAATCATCTGTAAGTGGAAATTATTTAATTCATTACTCAACCACAACAATATGAATTCGAATTTTAATCAGTTTTTTGAATTCGGATAAAGTAAACTGCACAGAGGTGGTAAAAAGGAAACAAAACAAAAAAAAAAAAAAAAAAAGAATTTGGATTCACATTTTTCATTGTGGTTACTCATTTTCATTTTCACTACAAATTTATAAATTATATCCCTGGTGTAGCTTTTAAGCAGTGCTTGTTCATCAAACAAATATGTTTTTTTTAAGCTAATTAAACAAATATATTAACCTATAAAAATTACAGATTAAAATATTATAAAATATAATGTAAAGAAGCTAAAAATGCAAACTTTTATCTTGTTCTATTTTCTGGAGAGAAACCCCATTTCAAATAAGTTAAAATTAATTGAAATTCAAATAATTCAAAGGATTTATTTCCTTTCATTTTCCTGCAATTCTCGGCAACCAAACAGAACTTTTAAAAAAAAAAAAAAAAATCATCGAACATACCTAAACATAAATGTAGATTTAGGAGTGCATATAAGAGTTCAAAAACTTGAGATACGCTCATGGTGGAAATTTCAGAGTTTAAGATCCTTAAAAGCGACATCGTTCTATTGCTTGTAAACACGACACCTCACAACTCAAGTGTTTTGCAGGGGTTTGAAATGTTTTATGGAAACTTTAGATGGGCCGACCCGAGTGGGCTCGGGCTGGTATTGGGCTATCCAAATCAAAACCATTATATTGAAACCAAAATTAGAACATAAAATGTATCGTTCTTGTTGGATGGGCTTCTAGTATTGGTTATGTAGTGTTACAAACCACTGGGCCAACATCATCTTATCTACGTGAGAGTGTATTTGATACATTGGTCATGAGAAAATGAAAACTTAGTAGATATTGTGTATTATTATTATAGGAGTAATAATAATACACAATGTCTACACCAAGAGTTTGTGGGTTCGAGTCTGTTCCCATCTACAAATCCCTAATTATTTTAATATTTAAAATAAAATAAAAAACCTATTATGTAAGAATAAAAAGAAAAGAAAAAGTGTGTTTTATGTAGAGAAATGAAATATATTTCAATCTAGGCTTTATATAAAATAATGTGTAATTTGTCGCTTTTGTTTAACTCACGACGATACATTTTATGGGACAATTAATTCTTAAGTCTATACAACCCAAATAATTAACTTAAATCATGTGATAAATGAGTTGTCATTACCATATAAATTATGTGATGATATGGTTAATGAACAAACTAGTTGTTACATCATTTAGATTACGTTTTGGGTTAATTTTTTAATTGTCTAACATTAGTGTTAATTCTTTCCATGCTTTGTTGTTTCTAAATTTTATATTCAAAACTCGATTGATATGTAAAAGTTTATTAGGATTTCTCTTCTTTTTGGATGGTAGGATTTCTTTTCTTATTAAAATAAATTTGTATATATATATAATTATTAAATCAACAAAAGTTGGAAATTGAAAATATAATTGAAGTCAAGGATTCGTTTGTTATTTATTTATTTATTTTTTTTAAAAAAAAAGACTTGGAAATGAATCATCAACAAGTGAGAAATGAATTATCAATAATTGACTGAGTGAGAATGGTACTAATGGATAATGTCTAGTGGTGAGTGCCCTGATCTCTTTAGTGGCAGCTAAAGACTTAGAAATTGGAATTGACGAGACAGATTTGATCGGTTGATTTTAACAACCGCATAGACTGAAATAAGTCAGACTATACTATTCAATTATTCAATCATTTACGAGTACAAATGTACAATATCAGTATATGGATCAAGTTGCTTTCAAAACCTATTGATATCAAATGCTACAGACGCCTACAGTAACGTATTGTGAATATCTACTTTTATAATCGAAAGGGGTTGAAGAAATCGCATTTCTACTTATTATAATAATACATCATTCATTGATCTAGAACTTATCATCAACCAACATAACAAGTCAACAATGTGTATCAGAAATAAGTTGACTTTAAGAGTAACTCCAATGTTGGACACCAAACTTTACTCCAATTTGGAGTTGAATAGGAATCTTTTAGGAATGTATTTATACCAAATTTTTTTCTACTCCAATGTCCAACACTAAATTTTACACCAAAAAAGTATCTTTAAAAAATATTATACTAATAAATATTTAAATTATTATAAAAATTTAACATTATTTTAATATATAATTAATAAGTAAATTAAATAAATTAAATATGTATATCATTATTGGTGTTATTTAAAGATCTTAACGAGATCTTTCCAAACAATATATTTTTTTGGAATACATTTTGTTAAAATTAAGTATAGGAGGGTTAAATTAGAGATTTGAAAAAAAAAAATTAAAATTATGATTTGACAATTAAAGAATTTTTTTTAATAACCCATAATAAAATAATAATATTATATATATTTTTTAAAATTGTATTTTTTCTATTTTTTAATAAATTATATAAATATTAAAAAATATATATGTATTTTGTGATATATAAACTATTTCCTTCATATATATATATTATTGAATTTTTTTTTCTATTTTTGTGACACATGACCTGTTCTTTGTTCAAAGACAAAAATACCCCTACAAATATTAAGTTTGACTAACAGCTGACTAACAGATGGATTTATTTGATATACTTTTCAAAAGTCTGGGAAAATATTACTAAAAAAGCAAACTCTCTTAAAAAAAAAAAATAATTGATTTTTTAGAAAAATTTAGAGACCCAAGTGATAATAATAATAATGATAATACTAATATAAAAAATAATAATAGCTATTTAAGGTATTTAAATAAAAAAAGATAATTTAAATGATAATTCCCCTTAAATAATTTAAATATTCTTCCGGGTTTAATATTTAGGCATATTTAAATAAAAAAGATAATTTAAATAATTGTTAAATCAATTTAATTTTTTCATTTCTCTATTTATTTATTTTTCTTTATCAAAAAGTTCATAATTTTATTATTATTTAACCATTATTTCAATTTTAAATTTTAAATTTTTATTTTTAAAATTTGGATAGAGGGGTATTTAAGTCATATTAGTATATTAGTTCCGTTTTGATGCAATTATGTATATAATAAGTGGAACTTATTGCAATTTACCATGACAAAGAAATCGACGGCGTTACAATTCTGTCAGCTATTGCCAATTTATGAAAATTCAGGAGTTTTAATGGTAAAAAGAGTATAAGGAGTAAGGTGTAAATTCATGTATAGTTCAGAGGTATAAGTACCAATTAGCCTAAAATATAAAATCACAAATTCACAACTTATAATTTTGTAAAATAAATAAATAATAGTAGGAAAAAATAAGACGGCATCGAGGACGTTACTGGTGACGAAGAAGCAGTCTGATTGTGCCACATGTGATGGTGGCCCCAACACCGCAAATATATTTATGCTGCAATTAAAGGGATCATGGATCACCACGTGGTGGTTGGGACCCACGTGAGACATGAAGTGCCAGAAAAAAACAAATATAAATAAATAATAAGATTGCTTTCTCTCTATCCTGATTGGCTGTTGATTTGTGCATTATTCAGGAGAGAGATACCAATACCATCATGATATATTGATAATGATCACGCCAATATGTACCGTGTACGATCCTGATTTGGAAATTGGAATATCATTATATCAGGCTTATTAGCCGTTGACGCGCTTTTCCGGCCCTAGTGTTTCTGTCTTCACTCACTCACATACTCACATGGGAGTTTCAGTCTTTCAGAGAACCACTAGTTCACTACGGTGTCGTTTTGTTGTCACGTACTACTTTATGAGAGAATTTATAGTCAAACAAAGTCATATAGTAAGACTCACTAACACAACAAGACTCTTAAAATACAACTTTTCAAAATACATGTTTACTTATGAGGATTGCTAATTGATTTTGATTCGAGTATAAATATGAAGTACAGCTTAATCATCAATTCGTGGTGTTATAACATGTATCCTCATATTTTCCAATTGAGGGGTTTTGTAGGTGTATAATGAAAATTAGTACTTACTATTAAACATTTGATTTTAATTTAGATTGTTATCGATCTCACATATAATTGAAATCAAGGATTTTTTATTTTATTTTTTATTTTTATTTTTAAGTGAGAAATGAATTATCGATAGGTGAGAATGGTACGAATGGATGATGTCTAGTGGTGAGTGCCCTGATCTTTTTATAGCATAAATTGAAATTGACGGGACACATTTGATTGGTTGATTTTAACAACCGCCGAGACCGAGTGCTTTAAACAATATGTCAGATATATACTATTTAATCTTTCAATCATTTACAGGTATAAGTGCCTTTCGAAATCTATTGAGATCAAATATTAATGTAACGTATTACGAATGTCTACTTTCATAATCTAATTAATATATATATACACAGTAATACTAATAAAAATATTACATTTAATTATTTATAATTAATAGTTATATTTTTTATTGTTAGATAGATAATGTCAAAATGGCTTATAGTTGGAAGCAAATAGTAACAAGAAAATTATTATCACAATAGCTACTTTATAACTGTATAGTAGCTTAACCCTTAGAGTATCTCTGATGCGAATGTGGCTTGCATTTCAATAATTGTTGACATGTCAATACTATTAAGAGACTTACTTCCTAAATGGCATAAAATCATACTAAATATTAACTTATTAATGATGTTTGATTATTCTATTCTTTTTTATTATTTATTGTATTTTTAACCAAATAACTTTATTAATATTTTTTTATATTTATCTCCAATGCTGAGTCAGCCTACAAAATAGCTATCTATCGGAGTCTCTGAAAGTAGACAAAGAGCTTGATAGTGTCTATAATTTTTTTGCCACATTAGCTTGACATTGAAAAGTAATAACTACATTGGAGAGACATATTTAACAATGTTTTAGTATGCGCTAGGTGCTAGTCGTACGGTGGACTGGCGCCTAGCGCCTAGGTGGAGAATTTTTTTTTTCTTCAGTTTTACTTTGTTATGTTTGTATTTTTCTCTTTTATATTTTTAAATTTTCTTTTGGTTTTGGTGTCGTGGTACACATCACAAGAAACCCATCATAATTTTGTTCCATCACTTGTGGCTCACAGCTTCACACCATCTGACTTTTTCAATTTTCTTTTTTCTTTTTTCTTGATCATTGGTCTTATAAACTCTTCTTCTGGATTGATCCCCATTTCAACAGACACTTTACTTATCAACTCATTTTCTTTCTTCATTTCAACATAATTTTTTCTTTCTCCATTTCTCTATGCAACTCATTACTCATCTTCATCATCATCTTCTTAATCTTTTGTTACCATTATTGGGATTGTTCACACTGTCGTTGTGGTGGCTCTTGCGGTGGTGGTGACGGTAGCTATTCCTAAATGGGTAGTGATGGTTGTTGTACCTGGGCTTGGTCTAGCTGACAGAGACCAGCAGCTCTCCTTCGTAGTCCTGATTGTTGTAATAGTAGTTTCTCTTCGATCTGAATCTATCCATGTCTAAAAAACCTAACCCTAGAATCGTTTTCATTCAATTTCGATTCAAAAAGTGTCTTGTGTTGGTGGGTCTATCTTCGGTAAGGTCAATTTTCAGGGTTAGTCTGCGGAAATGTTGTAAACGCCACAAGTCCCAGAAAGTGAAGTGCGTTTGTGGTGGTGGGTTGAGTTCAATTTGTTGAATCATGATTCATTTTTTCTTGTGCTGCGCAGGGGAATAAGAAAAAGAAGAAAATGGAAAGTGTGTAGGGTTTTGTTGAAAATCCAATTACACTCTTAAAGTCTCAAGTCTCACAACAACTCACACAATTCACAATTTTGTTTTTAAAAAAAAAAATTGATTATGCCGATTAATCGGCTCTAGGTTGGCGACTAGTTAGCCAGCCGCCTAGGAAGGGCACATAAGGCCTAGTCACGGTGGTCGGCACCCGTTAATCCTTAGTCGGCCACCTAGGCCGCATACTAGAGCATTGATATTGAAACACAATGTCAATTTGTCCTATATGGCATACATGTTTTTCATAATCATTATAGTAGCTTTAGAAAATTACATATAGATTTCTAAAAAAGAAGACTTGGAAATGAATCATCAACAAGTGAGAAATGAATTATCAACAATTGACTGAGTGAGAATGGTACTAATGGATAATGTCTAGTGGTGAGTGCATTGATCTCTTTAGTGGCAGCTAAAGACTTAGAAATTGGAATTGACGAGACAGATTTGATCGGTTTATTTTAACAACCACATAGACTAAAATAAGTCAGACTATACTATTCAATTATTCAATCATTTACGAGTACAAATGTACAATATCAGTGTATGGATCAAGTTGCTTTCAAAACCTATCGATATCGAATACTACAGACGCCTACAGTAACGTATTGTGATTATCTACTTTCATAACCGAAAGGAGTTGAAGAAATCACATTTCTACTTATTATAATAATACATCATTCATTGATCTAGAACCTATCATCAACCAACATAACAAGTCAACAATGTGTATCGGAAAGAAATCTAACTCTAAGAGCAACTCCAATGTTGGACACCAAACTTTACTCCAATTTGGAGTTGAATAGGAATATTTTAGGAATATGTTTACACCAATTTTTTTTCTACTCCAATGTCCAACACTAAATTTTACGCCAAAAAAGTATCTTTAAAAAAATATTATACCAATAAATAATTAAATTATTATAAAAGTTTAATATTATTTTAATATATAAATAAATTAAATATGTATATCATTATTGATGTTATTTAAAGATCTTAACGAGATCTTTCCAAACGATATTATTAGGGGGGAAATATACCCCAGAAATCTTTACGGACATTAGGGACTCCGCGCCGTTCAACCCCTCGGAGGCATCTTCTGTTCCCAGTGATCTTGATAATCCACCCTCCATTTCCGATAAAGGTCCTGGTGACGCAAGCCCACCGAATAGACCACGAAGTAAGCCTATAGGTTGGCGAGTACAAATGCCAGCGCGAAGGGATGTGGCAGGAAAAAGATCAAATGAGAAGATGACACGATGCCCCATGTGACAGAGGATTGACCTATATAAACCTCACATTTTACTTTACAAAGGGTGGTAATTCTAGAGAGTGAAAAAAAAAAAACAACAAAGGGTAACTTTTCCACCATCAAATAGATCATTGCAAAAAGGGAGTAGACTCCTAGACTCCACTGTTCTAAATACTGTTATATCTTACGGTTGTGTTTAGTTTGAACATTTTTACATTCAACATTGGCGCTAGAAGGAGGGGTATTAACTGATTTCAGAGGCCAGTGCCTTCGCGGAGAAGTTTGAATGAATCAGTACCCAAGCGTGGATCTCGGGTTACGCCAACCCGGAGACCAAGGGAACGTGCAGGTGCAACCGCACCAACAATACCATCAAGAAGCTGGGATGGCAACTGCACCAAATGAACAGCCCCCCGTCAATGGGGATCAACCACAACAGCCGCAGCCTCACGAATATTATCCACATCAAACGCAGTATGCCTCTCATATGTACCACCCCGGCTCTCAGGGTTTTCCCCAATATTACCCGTAGACGGTTCCGTACCCGTATTATTGACAAAGCCATCAACAGCAGCATTACCCTCCGTCCATGCATGTCCCGCCTCAGACGCAACAATTGTTTCCGCAGAGGGAGGATCTGGTGATGCATGGCATCACGGCAAGGCTCGAAACAGTGGCTCAGAACGTTGACAGGGTGGTCAACATTGTGGACAGTGGAGGTATTCAGGGTGAATCCAATGAGGCAAACTCCCGTGCTAGGAGGAACCCACCGAGAGACAGAAGAAGGAGGCCTCCAACAACCGCTCAGATTTACGAGCCAGATACCGGGGACAACCCCCATTCGGATAGTGGGAACAACGAGGAGCCGAGATGAGAGGGATGGGATTGTCCAAGAAGAAGTACCTCGGCGAACGAGGCACCGTCATAGCAAGGGGACCTCCCATCACCATGAGCACGAAGGGAACCAGAATGCTTTGGCAGGTCCCGAGGCCTTCAGGGCATTGCAAGATCAATTAACAGATATCCAGGAACAAATCCATATCAGCAGTAGTCACCGAGTTGAAGACCGAGAGAGTCCATTCATGGAGGAAATTGTCTCAGTACCAATCCCAGATAACATTAAACTGCCTCGAAAAGACATGTGTGGATTCTCTGGAGTATGGGACCACGAGGACCATATCGACACTTATT
Source organism: Acer campestre (assembly GCA_954870605.1). Taxonomy (NCBI): domain Eukaryota; kingdom Viridiplantae; phylum Streptophyta; class Magnoliopsida; order Sapindales; family Sapindaceae; genus Acer; species Acer campestre. The sequence continues at coordinate 33,440,382 of OX940802.1, read as the reverse complement.
TAGATCGGATGAATATGCATTGTGCCTCTGATACAGCCAAGTGCAAAATATTCCCATTGACGCTCTCCGGGGATGCAAGAACTTGGTATGGCAATCTTAAGAGACAGAGTATAGCTTCATTCCATGAATTGTCCAAGGAGTTCCGTAGCGGCTTCACCGTGAGCAGGAGGAGGCGTCGGCATATGGTCCATTTGAATTCAGTCAGGCAAGGTGACACCGAAACGACTAGGGATTACACAAAGAGGTTCAACGAAGCTGCGAGGGGCAAGTTAAAGACTTCAATGAAGTGGGGGCGGTCATGGCCTTCTCGCAAGGTCTCTTACAAGGGAAGTTGAGTTGGTCATTGTCGAAATAGGGACTTTCAACATACCGGGAGCTCATGGAAAGAGCCAAGAAGTATGCGACGGCAGAAGACATCATCCACACGAATATGGAGGAGGCTATTCTGCTAACTTCAAGATCAGGACAGTCTCGGAGATGGTCAAGGCCGAACACAGATAGAGGTAAAAAGCATCAAGTCCTTCAACAAGTTAATACCGGGCTAAGCACAGCCTCCTCCAAAGTTCCACCGAGAGGTAGCTTCGACATGTATACACCTTTAAGGTACTCATTGGAAAAGATTCTCAACATAGCTAAAAAAGAGGGGCTGCTCCAGACACTGAAACGTATGTATGCGCCCCAGAAAAAAAGAAATCGAACCCTGCACTGCAAATTCCATCAAGATCATGGCCACGAGACCAGGAACTGTAACTCCCTGAGGGATCAGGTGGAGAAACTCATCTGAAGCGGAAGGCTCCAGGACTGTGTAAAACAGGGGGGGAATAGCTCAGATAAAACTAGAGGTAGAGAGGCTCCAAGCGGGAAAGCCCCAGACAACAACCCCGATTCAGATGATGGCGAGCCAATAAATTTCATAGAAACGGAGCAGGTTTCCGGAGCCCATGGGCAAATCCCTTGCGGTACCTCATCATTATCGGTGTGTCTTACTTCGACGCCGGAGGACCCTCCCAATGGTTGGGAACCCATCTACTTCTCCCCTTCAGATTCAGTCAGAGTTCGGTATCCACATTACGACGAGCTCGTAGTTTCAGTGAAGGTGGGCCGACGGACAGTCCAGAGAACCTTAATTGATCACGGGAGCTCTCTAGATATAATTCATTAGGAACCTTTGCAAAGGCTCGGGTATACAATGCAGCAGTTGCAAGCCTCTCAGTACTGTATCAGAGGGATAGGGGGACACCGTACTAGACCAATCGGCCAGATTGAGTTACCGGTATGTTTCGGGACGAGACCCTGTGTCCGAACCATCTGGGTATGCTTTCAGGTCATCAATATACCTTTCCCATTCTATCTCTTAATTAGGCGTCCCACTCTTTACTCCCTCCGAGCGGCAACCAGTGTTTACTCTCTAAAAATGAAGTTCCCAACCGAAATGGGACCGGGGGAAGTTAGCGCGGACCAAGAGGAATATAAGAGATGCATCCAGATTGGATCAAACCCAGTCCTAACAATCTGTAACAGTGTAATTCCCCGAGGAGATCTAAGATCAGTCAGTAAAACCAAAAGGCCTACGAGTGTCAGTGAGCGACATAGCCGAGATACAGGACTCCGAAGAAACCACCCAAGAAGAAATCATAGTGACCAGCCTCGACCCCTGAGAAACTGGGTCCGGACCAGCTGGGGAGCCGACAGAATCACTCACCAAAATAGTACTCCTACCGGGGGATCCCAGCAAAATAGTTCTCATTGGGTCTAATTTAACATCGCAAATTCGGCACGACCTTGTCAAGCTCCTGAGGGAGTTCTCTGATATTTTTGCATCGTCACACACTGACATACCCGGGATTAGCTTGGAGGTTATATCTCATTCATTAGCCATTGATCTCACCGTAAAACCGATGCCGCAAAGAAGAAGGATGGAAGGTGGAGGATGTGCGTTGATTTTTCGGATCTAAATAAGGTGTGCCCTAAGGATAGCTTCCCACTTCCGAGGATAGATCAGCTTGTGGACGCTACCTCCGATCACGAACTATTGAGCTTTATGGATGCGTACTTTGGGTACAATCAGATCCGCATGAGTGAGCAAGACGAGGCCAAGACGGCATTTATTACCGACCGCGAAGTCTACTGCTATAAGGTTATACGGTTCGGACTAAAGAACGTCGGGGTGACCTACCAGAGGTTGGTCAACCGGATGTTCGCCAAACAGCTCGGAAACACCATGGAAGTATACGTTGATGACATGCTCACGAAATCGACGATATCTTCAGAACACACCAAAGACCTCAGGGAAACATTCACTATACTCAGAGAATACCAGATGCACTTAAACCCTTCGAAATGTGCCTTCGGGGTATCCTCCGGTAAATTTCTCGGATTTATGGTAAATCAGAGAGGGATCGAAGCTAACCCCGAAAGGATTCAAGCAGTCATAGGCCTTAAGCCATCGAGGAAAACCAAGGACATCCAAAAGATGAATGGAATGATTGTCTACTTATCCAGGTATATATCCAAGCTTACCGATCGTTGTGTGCCATTCTTCCGGGCACTGAAGAAAAAATGAGATTTTAGTTGGACAACCGAGTGCCAGACCGCGTTCGAAGGATTGAAGACCTACCTACAGACTCCACCGATGCTTGCGAAACCAAATCCCGGAGAGATGCTATTCATATATCTTGCGGTGTTGAGAATCACCGTCAGCTCGGTATTAGTCAAACAGGAAGGATCATCCCAGAAACCAGTCTATTATGTCAATAAGGGTATGACATCGCCGAAGACACGGTATCCAGACATTGAGAAACTAGCACTCGGCCTGATCACCTCAGTAAGGAAACTCCGACCATACTTTCAATCTCATCCCGTTACCGTACTAACCAGTCAGCCTCTGAGGCAAATTCTCCAGAAGCCAGAAACGGCGGGAAGACTCATTAAATGGGCCATAGAACTGAGTGAGTTTGAAATCCACTTCAAGCCCCGAACATCTGTCAAAGGTCAGGCCATCGCGGACTTCATAGCTGAATACTCAGATCCCGGCGACTTGACCGCCTTCGCTGAAAGCACCTCCCCGTGGGAAATGTTTGTTGACGGGTCTTCAAATAGGCACGGTAGTGGAGCCGGGATAATCATTAAAACACCCGAAGGGAGCATAACTCAAACGGCGCTTCGATTCGGTTTCAAGGCCATGAATAACGTCGCGGAGTATGAAGCCCTCGCTACCGGACTAAAGATAGCTCTCAGCATGGGGGCCAAAGATCTTGTGGTTTACAGCGATTCGCAACTGATCGTTAACCAAGTCAATGAGAATTACCGGGCCAAGGATCCTAAGATGATAAAATACCTCAGCCAGGTGAAGGTATTGATCGCACGATTCTCCCGATGCACAATCCTCCGAGTGTCAAGAGATGATAATGCCCAGGCAGACGCCCTGGCTAAACTAGCATCTACCTCGGATGCCAAACTACCAAGAACAGTAACTGTGTTTCCTTTGCCTGAATCAAGTTCCTCCGAAGAATCGACAACCCTCATCCTTATTCTAAAGTATGGCCCAGACCCCGAGACATGGATGACCCCCATTATAGAATTTCTGCGAGATGGAACCCTGCCGCAAGAGAAGAATGCCTCTTTGAGAATTCGGAGGCAATCTCTAAGATACCTGTTAATCAACCGAACTCACTATCGCCGGGGTTTCTCGCTCCCATACTTTCGGTGCGTTGCTCCACCGTAAACCGACCAGATTCTTCAAGAGATACATGGGGGAACTTGTGGCAGTCACTCCGGGGGTACCAACCTAGGATATCGAATAGCTAGACAGGGATATTACTGGCCAACTCTGTTCAAAGATTGCCAAGGGGTATGACAGGTGTCAGAGAACCTCTCCGGTACCGCGCCTCCCTGCCGAACCTCTCACTCCGATGATGTCCCCTTGGCTATTCTCAAGATTTGTGGTGGATATAATAGGTCCCCTGCCAAGAGGTAGCTCCGATAAAAGATTCGTTGTTGTGGCTATCGACTATTTTACTAAATGGATCGATGCAGAGGCCCTCAAACATATAACCGAGGCAAACACAACTAGTTTTATTAAAAACTCAGTGATCTTCAGGTACGGGATACCCCACGCAATTGTCGCAGACCACGGGACACAGTTTGATAATTCTAATTTCCGGAAGGTTTGTTCGGATTTTCATATCCAGCTGTGCTTTTCTTCTCTGGTGCATCCCTAGAGTAATGGTCAGGTAGAAGCAGCGAATAAAGTGATTAAAACCCTTTTGAAGAGGAAACTAGGTGCTTGGGTTGAGATGCTCCCGGAGGTTTTATGGGCGATCCGAACGACTCCGCAATCATCAATGGGGGAAACACCTTACTCTCTGTCATTCGGTTCAGAGGCTGTTATCCTAACGGAACTAGAAATCCAAACCAGAAGAGTGTCCTATTATACCCCGGGGGATAATGACGAGAAACTCCGTGGCTGCCTGGAAGAGATTGAGGAACGCAGAGATAGGGCATGCATCAGGACTGCGCATCATTAGGGCCAAATTGCCAGGTATTATAATGCTAAAGTGAACTCTCTGAAGTTCAACCCCGGTGACCTTGTTTTGAAAAAAGTTATCCTCAGTACTAAAAAGCCCTCCTCCGGAAGCTTGGGGGACAATTGGGAAGGTCCATACATTGTCGACTCCGCATCCATGAAAGGGGCTTATAAGCTAAAGACGGAAGAGGGCATATCCCTAAGAAACCCATGGAACGCCGATCATCTCAAAAAATATTATCAATAGGCACGGAGCCTACTATCTATGTACTCCTGTTCGTGATCCTTTTTGTAACCGACGAGAGCTGTTCTCGGTAAGGCGAACGAAAAATGTAATTATCGTACGTGTTTATGTATATTACGTCGTAGAAAGCAATTAGCTACTTATTGTGCAAGAAGTCTCCTATATCGAAGCAAAAACGATCTCCTCCAGGAGAAGAAGTCTCCTGTATCAGAGCAAATACAATCTCCTCCGGGTTGAGAAATCTCCTAATCTTAAAAAAGAAATAAAATTCTTCTCCGGAAGTGAACATTTCCGAAACAATTCACATAAAATCAATATAGAGCGATTAAAGGAACTTATATTCATAAATCAAAATAGGTGTAAAGCCTCCGTTTAAATTGTTCAAAGTTAGAAAAGATTACATATCCGGGTTTCCTCCTGGTAAATCAAACAAAAAATGCTATTCTAGAAAAACGACAAAAAAAAATATTCTTCCGCTGGGGCTTTCCCCTTGCAGAGACTATCCACTGTCAGATCCTCATCATCAGAAACATCCGTCGGGTCTTCTTCGGATAAGGCAACCTCCGAGAATTTTACTGCAAAATCCTCCACCGGTTCATGCGCCGGCCTTACCCGAGCTGCGTCGACCTCCTTGTTGAACATCAAGAAGTTGAAGTCAGGATAGGTGTTGTTCAACATCACTCCTCCACGGCACGATCAAAGATCTCCCTCTGCTGATTATAGCCTTCGTCCGAGGTCATAAACCAGTCAATCGCATTCTCCCCAAGATCCCATTTCAGGACTCAAATGGCCTCGTTAGCCTCCCGTATATGCCTGCAGTATTCTAGCAGCTTTACGTGTTTCTTTCAGAGCTTTGGATTTCCGATACGAGGAGGACGCCGACGTCAAGTTTCCCTTCAGTGACTCGATCAGATGTGCATCCCGCTTGACCTTCTTATACAGCTGCGAGTTCACATCCTTCACCTTCTCATATTTCCTCTCCGTATCTAGCAAGGATCCCAAGGCTTAACACCCGAAGTTAGATACCAGATACGATCTCAACCAAAAAAAAAAAATTTGTTATTAGCAATGAAATTCTTGAAGTTACCTGCTAGATGCTACCGGTGGATTGCCGGATTCTATCAACCGTCGATATCTTCCCAAAGATCGTCGACTCCTTGCTCCTCAGCATGTTCTTAGCATAAGAGCAAAAGAACTCAACTCCATTCTCCGGAGTGATGGGACTTTGGGTTGGGTTGGGTCGAAGTTAAATCTCGGAGGATCACCATAATAAGTAGGCACCCCCTCTCCCACCTCCTCCGACTCCAGAGAGACGATAGGAGGGGGTTGTTTGCCCACCGAAGATCGCTAGATGGGGATTGCCTCCGGGGGAGGCAGCGCGGCCTTAGAAACAGTAACCCCGCCGGATACTTCAGGAATGCTCCCCTGTCTCGGAGTATTCACTTTGCCAGATACATTCGCTGGTAGCATTGACAGCCCGGTTATGACCCTCCTTTTCTTCTTCGTGCCTTCATCAACCCCTTTTTTCCTTTCGCTCCATTCTTCGCTTGGCCACCACAATCAGCTTTCCTGAAACAAGGGATAACTAAATGAGGATGAAAAATATAAGGTTGAAAGAACCATCGAAACCGTAGAGATTGTATTACTCTTCTTCTCAAGGTTCGTCTCGGATATCCTTCTCCGATCCTCTGAGAGCATTGAAATGAACTCAATGTCGTAGAGTCTTGCGTCGTTCAGCAAGAAATCGATGTGCCTATGTGGTACGTCAACGGACCAAGCCGTCGAAATATGCTTCTTCTCGGTTGCTGACAGTTGTTCCCACGGATCTGCCAATGAACACCGTCAGATAATAAAATAGTAAAATATATGAATCATAAATACAGTCTAAGCATAGAAGGAGTTCCCTGACACCTGGGAGATTGAACACCGAGCGAACACTCTGTCGTCGGCCACCGATATGGAGATCTTTTCCCCAATCCCCCGCTACTACGAACCAGCTTTTCTTCCACTCCTTGTTGGAAGTCGGTAGCCCTGTGATCAGAGGTTTGCCCCTTGTTTATCATAGGAAGCAAGAGCTCACCAGCCATCACCCTCGGTTCTGTGGGGGTGAAAGCTGTAGCAGTGTGCAACCTCCCGGAGTGTTGGGGCCGAGAATCCTAGCCCATGCCATAACGAGTACATCTTGATTATGACCCTCCATGCATTAGGGTTCAGTTGAGCCGGGGCAACTCCAAACTCCCGAAGGACCCTCTGGATATAAGGGTGTAACGGTAATCTTACCCCTACTCCATTCGGATTGCTGGCTAACTCCTCGGACAAGGGCATCCTCATGATTACGGAGTCAGGAATGGAAAACTCCTCCGCAATCTGTCCAATCCTTGCAGCGGTTAATTTATTCTCTCAGATATGGTTAATAGCGAACCGTGTATGGTCCATGTCATGCCTATAATATTCCTCCAAGTTATAACCTGCTTCGTAACCTTCTTGGCCCGGGAGAAGAGCTTCTGGGTCTGTTACGCCTTCATTCGCCCTCCTTCCCAGCTGCGTGACCTCTTCACCCCCGTCCGGAGGGCCCCTGGCTTCAAACACACTTCTTGTGCTCTCACCCACCGACGATTCTTCTGAGGACTCTGATGAATTATAAGTGTCCTCTAGCCTCGGAACATTTACCTTCCGAACCATCTCTTAAAACCAGGGCTATGAATTATGTATGAAGTGATTATCACAGAAGGGATGAGGTTCTTACTGAAACTTAGATCTCCGATGTGTCTCTGAACAATTGTGGGGACACAAATGAAGAATCAGAGCACTATTTATAGCCTCCAAACATCAGCGCTTGGGAAGAAATGAAGTGACGCGACGTTCACCATTCTGAGGTAACCGCCGCCCAAGCGTCACTATCGATGATTGACATGTGGCGAGTCTCTATTTGGTGACCGTGGGTCACACCAAACCAGATTTGGGCCCAACTCGACAGGGCCCAGGTATCAACCCCTCGATTCTTCATATACCCCAGAAATCTTTACGGACATTAGGGACTCTGCGCCGTTCAACCCCTCGGAGGCATCTTCTGTTTCAAGTGATCTTGAAAGTCCACCCTCCCTTTTCCGATAAAGGTCCCGATGACGCAAGCCCACCGAATAGACCACAGAATAAGCCCATAGGTCGGCGAGTACAAATGCCAGCACGAAGGGATGTGGCAGGAAAAAGATCAAATGAGAAGATGACACGATGCCCATGTGACAGAGGATTGACCTATATAAACCTCACATTTTACTTTACAAAGGGTGGTAATTCTAGAGAGTAAAAAAAAAAAAGAACAACAAAGGGTAACTTTTCCACCATCAAATAGATCATTGCAAGAAGGGAGTAGACTCCCAGACTCCACTGTTCTAAATACCATTATATCTTACGGTTGTGTTTAGTTTGAACATTTTTACATTCAACAGATATATTTTTTTGGAATACATTTTGTTAGAATTAAGTATAGGAGGGTTAAATTAGAGATTTGAAAAAAAAAATTAAAATAATGATTTGACAATTAAAGAATTTTTTTTTTTTTTTAATAACCCATAATAAAATAATAAAATAATAAAATAATAATATTATATATATATATATATTTTTAAATTGTATTTTTTTCGATTTTTTAATAAATTATATAAATATTAAAATATATATATGTATTTCGTGATATATAAACTATTTCCTTCATATATATATATTATTGATTTTTTTTTTGTGACACATGGCCTGTTCTTTGTTCAAAGACAAAAATACCCCTACAAATATTAGGTTTGACTAACAACTGACTAACAAGTGGATTTATTTGATATACTTTTCAAAAGTCTGCGAAAATATTACTAAAAAAACAAACTCTCTTAATTTTTTTTTTTTTTTTTTGATCTTTTAGAAAAATTTAGAGACCCAAGTGATAATAACCCATAATAAAATAATAAAATAATAATAATGATAATACTAATATAAAAAATAATAATAGCTATTTACGGTATTTAAATAAAAAAAGATAATGTAAATGATAATTCCCCTTAAATAATTTAAATATTCTTTCGGGTTTAATATTTAGGCATATTTAAATAAAAAAGATAATTTAAATAATTGTTAAATCAATTTAATTTTTTCATTTCTCTATTTATTTAATTTTCTTTATCAAAAAGTTCATAATTTTATTATTATTTAACTATTATTTCAATTTTAAATTTAAAAATTTTATTTTTAAAATTTGGTTAGAGGGGTATTTAAGTCATATTAGTATATTAGTTCCGTTTTGATGCAATTATGTATATAATAAGGGGTACTTATTGCAATTTACCATGACAGAGAAATCAACGGCGTTACAGTTTCGTCATCTATTGCCAATTTATGAAAGTTTAGGGGTTTTAATGGTGAAAAAAAAAGTACAGGGAGTAAGGTGTAAATTCAGGTATAGTTCATGGGCATAAGTACCAATTAGCCTAAAATATAAAATCACAAATTCTTTTTTTTTTTTTTTTGATTGGAAATATACAACCTGAAACAAACAAACACTAATAACACATAGAAGGGCTGATATCCAGCCAGAAACGCTCCTGCACAGAGGAGTAGGCAATCGATGCTAGTTTACGTGCCAGGGAGTTCCCCTTTTTAGAGGAGGCCTGGCACTTACAAGGACCAACATCAGACATTAAAGCCTTAATATCATTGATAATAATAGAAGCGTCCTCACGAGGAGCTAAGGCTCGACTCAAAGAGGGGGCCACAGAAGGGGACGAAGACTCCAGTATTAAGACCGGAAGGTGGTAAAACTTTGCCAGCTTCAGACCCTCACGTAATGGGTAAAATCACAAATTCACAACATATAATTTTGTAAAATAAATAAATAATAGTAGAAGGAGTGCATTTTTGCTCACCCACATTAACTAGGGTGAACCATTACTACCCATTATAGGTGTTGACACGTGTCCCAAACTTAATCTAAAGTCCAAAATTAACCCAAAGTTAACGTAAAGTTTGGGACACGTGTCAACACCTGGAGTGAGTGGTAATTAGGGGTGTGCAGGATCCGATCCAATCCAATACGATCCATTGGATTGGATCCAATCCATTGGATTTGATTGGATCCAGAAAGGTGATTGGATCAGATTGGATCCTAAATTCTAAAATCCATTGGATTGGATCGGATCTTGGATTTCCGTTTGGAAATCCGCCAAATCCGCCAATCCGCCTAAAATATTACACCTTATTTTTATATTGGGCAATTTATTTTGTCCACTACTTTCTAATGTAAATGTCCAACCAAAATACAATATTTAATGTTACTATTTTGAGTTTTCTTTCTCAATTTCTCTACAACCAACAATCCATCATCTTCTTTTCTTCTATTTTTCTTTATCAACATCATGACTTATTAAGTTTACATTTGGAGCTGATGTATAATGTTTATAAACTTTTTGAATTATATAAAGTTTACAAGTTATGTCATGTATTTTTTTTAATGTTAATTTTATTTAAGTTAATTAGTAATGTTTGAATAATTTATTTGATTTTATTTATTTCAGATTATAACTTTGATATATTACGAATAACTTTATATTTATTCGATCCATTGGATCATATTGGATTGGATCGGATTGGATTGAAGTATTTTATAATCGGATCGGATTGGATCGGATCCCACTATAAAATTGGATCGGATCGGATTGCAATTTCTTCGATCCAATCGGATCGGATCGGATCTTGGATCATGGCAAATCCATTGGATTCGATCCGCCGCACACCCCTAGTGATAATGGTTTACCATAGTTAGTGTGGGTGAGCAAAAATGCACTCAAAAAGAAGACGGTATCGAGGACGTTACTGGTGACGAAGAAGCAGTCTGATTGCGCCACATGTGATGGTGGCCTCACCACCGCAAATATACTTATGCTGCAATTAAAGGGATCATCACCACGTGGTGGTTGGGACCCACGTGAGACATGAAGTGGCAGAAAAAAACAAATATAAATAAATAATAAGATTGCTTTCTCTCTATCCTGATTGGCTGTTGACTCGTGTATTATTCTGGAGAGAGATACCAATACAATCATGATATATTGATAATGATCACGCCAATATGTACCGTGTACGATCCTGATTTGGAAATTGGAATATCAGGCTTATTAGCCGTTTACGTGCTTTTGCGGCCCTACTGTTTCTGTCTTCACTCACTCACATACTCTCACATGGGAGTTTCAGTCTTTCAGAGAGTGACGAGACCACTACTACCACTACGGTGTCGTTTTGATGTCATACAAACGTACTACTTTATGAGAGAATTTATAGTCAAACAAAGTCATATAGTAACACTCACTAACACAACAAGACTCTTAAAATACTACTTTTCAAAATACATGTTTACTTAAGAGGATTGATAATCGATATGAAGTACAACGTAATCATCAATTCGTGGTGTTATAACATGTATCCTCATATTTGCCAATTGAGGGGTTTTGTAGGTGTATAATGAAAATTAGTACTTACTATTAAACATTTGATTTTAATTTAGATTGTTATCGATCTCACGCATAATTGAAATCAAGGATTCGTATTTATTTTTTTTTAAAGTGAAATGAATCATCGATATGTGAGAATGGTACGAATGGATGATGTCTAGTGGTGAGTGCCCTGATCTTTTTATAGGATAAATTGAAATTGACGGGACAGATTTGATTGGTTGATTTTAACAACCGCAGAGATTGAGTACCGCAGAAAATTATATGTCAAATCTATACTATTCAATCATTCAATCATTTATGGGTATAAGTGACTTTCGAAATCTATCGAGATCAAATACTAATGTAACGTATTACGAATGTCTACTTTCGTAATCTAATATATATATATAGTAATACTAATAAAAATATTACATTTAATTATTTATAATTAATAGTTATATATTTTTATTGTTAGATAGATAATGTCAAAATGGCTTATAGTTGGAAGCAAATAGTAACAAGAAAATTATTATCACAATAGCTACTTTATAACTGTATAGTAGCTTAACCCTTAGAGTATCTCCGATGTGAATGTGGCTTGCATTTCAATAATTGTTGACATGTCAATACTATTAAGAGACTTACTTCCTAAATAGCATAAGAAGTATACTAAATATTAACTTATTAATGATGTTTGATTATTCTATTCTTTTTTATTATTTATTGTATTTTTAACCAAATAACTTTATTAATATTTTTTTATATTTATCTCCAATGCTAAGTTAGCCTACAAAATAGCTGTCTAATAGAGTCCCTAAAAGTAGACAAAGAACTTGATAGTGTCTATAATTTTTTTGCCACATTAGCTTGACATTGAAAAGTAATAATTACATTGGAGAGACATATTTAACAGTGTTCTATTATGCGTTAGGCGCTAGTCGTACGGTGGACCAGCGCCTAGCGCCTAGGTGGAGAATTTTTTTTTCTTCGGTTTGTACTTTGTTATGTTTGTGTTTTTCTCTTTTATATTTTTAAATTTTCTTTTGGTTTTGGTGTCGTGGTGCACATCACAAGAAACCCACCATAATTTTGTTCCATCACTTATGGCTCACAGACTCACGCCATCTGAATTTTTCAATTTTTTTTTTCTTTTTACTTGGTTATTGGTCTTATAAACTCTTCTTCTGGATTGATCCCCATTTCAACAAACACTTTACTTATCAACTCATTTTCTTTCTTCATTTCAACAGACTTTTTTCTTTCTCCATTTCTCTATGCAACTCATTACTCATCTTCATCATCATCTTCTTAATCTTTTGTTACCATTATTGAGATTGTTCACATCGCCGTTGTGGTGGCTCCCGCGGTGGTGGTGACGGTAGCTATTCCCAGGCGGGTAGTGGTGGTTGTTGTACCTGGGCTTGGTCCGGCCAACAGAGACCAGTGACTCTCCTTCGTAGTCCTGATTGTCATAATAGTAGTTTCTCTTCGATCTGAATCTATCCATGTCTAACAAATCTAACCCTAGAATCATTTTAATTCAATTTTGATTCAAAAAGTGTCTTGTGTTGGTGGGTCTGTCTCCGGTAAGGTCAATTTTCAGGGTTAGTCTACGAAAATGTTGTAACCGCCACAAGTCCTAGAAAGTGAAGTGCGTTTGTGGTGGTGGGTCGAGTTCAATTTGTTGAATCTTGATCCATTTTTTCTTGTGCTGCGCAAGGGAAGAAGAAGAAGAAGAAAATGGAAAGTGTGTAGGGTTTTGTTGAAAATCCAATTACACTCTCAAAGTCTCAAGTCTCATAACAACTCACACAATTCACAATTTTTTTTTAAAAAAAATTGATTATGCCGATTAATCGGCTCTAGAATTCGGCGTAGGCGGCCGATTAATCTGCTTTAGTTGGCGACTAGTCAGCCAACCGCCTAGGAAGGTCACATAAGGCCTAGTCGCGGCGGTCAGCACCCGTTAATCCTTAGTCGGCCTCCTAGGCCGCAAACTAGAGCACTGATATTTAAACACAATGTCAATTTGTCCTATATGGCATACATGTTTTTCACAATCATTATAGTAGCTTTAGAAAATTACATATAGATTTCTGTAAAACAAAATTATTTCAATTAATTAGAAATCAAGGGGAAAGGAGCAAGGCTAAAATTCACAATTTTTATGTTGTAAATGTGAAAAACATAACACTTTGTATGATTACATATCAATTATGTTATTAATAAATAATAATAATAATAATAATAATAATAATAAGGATGAACAAATCACAACCATATACTTAGGGGTGGCTCAACATATTTTGAGGCCCTAACGGAGAAAAAAAAAATAGACCCTATATATATGTATATATAGATATTAAAAATAAACATAATTTTTTTAGATGTAAAATTTTTAATTAAACTTTTGTTTTCAAGATTTTATAAAAACTCTTTTTCAATTGATAAAAGATCTAATCCATTTATGATCTTAAATAAGATTTTATTAATTTTACTTTTAATAATATTCTATAGTTTATGTACATTTATTTGGAAAAGAATCAATTTTTTAAAATAATGTTTCAACTACAGTTTGTATTTAATCTCTCTTAAGATTTTTAACTTAGAAAATAAATCAATATTATCTGTATCAGAACAACTATCATGTTTTAAAACAAATTTAAAATTAAGACAATACTCTTTAAAATTATCATCATCTAATCATTTTAATTTTTTAATATCAGATAAAAAAAACCAAAAATCTCTATAAATTATTGAAATTACTCAAATCTACCGTGAATAAAGCTAGTCAAACAACAACAATTAGTAAGTAGTAACCATATCAAAATTAACCACTTGATTCATCAAACAATTAGAAAAAAAATAAAATCTAAATTCTTAAATTCGAATTTACATACCTCAATCTCTTCTTAAGGGTAATATAAATAATAACTTTAAAGAATATCGTAGACCGCTGAAATGTAACATGTAAGTTGTAAAAGCAAAAAATTATAACAAAAGAGAGTGTAGACTTGTATTGTTTTAAATAAAAAGAATTTTTTTTATTTATTATATAGATAATTTTTAATCGGTGAAATAGAAGTAGAAGTTTAAGAGTTTTTTAACAATAATGATTCTTAAAAAGTGGATATATTTTTTTATTTTTTTAAAAAAAGGTGGATTTTTTTTTAAAAAAAACTGAAAAGTGGATACTCAATAATTATTTGATATTATTAATATAATCATATTTTCTAGGTATGAGGGCCCTATTTTATTGTCATTTTTTGAAGCCCTAAGCATATGCTTTGTTTGCTTTACCCTATAACTGGCTCCGATATATACTAGAAACAACACAAATATTGTTGATGGTGAAAACCTATAAACGGTACAAAAAATAACATACAGCCTGTCACTTTCCAAACTAAAGAGGTTAGAGCATCTTCAAAAGGCTCTTCAAATAAGATATTTGTTAAAGTTAAGAGTCACATCAGCATATTTTGCTCCAACAGAGTCTTCAAATGAGATTCTTCAAATAAGATTTTGCTTCTCTCTCACTTCTCCCTCTTCAATTATTATTATATTATTTTTATATTATATCATCATTAATATTTGACATCTACATCTTTTTATCTTTTTAATTAAATTCAATTAATATATAATAAGTTTTAATTTATAAATTTTATCATCATAAAAATTATGCCATTAGAAAGATCTCATTTAGATATTTAAAATGAGACTAATATTGAATATTTAATAATAACATATTATTATATCTAACTTGAAAAAAAAAATGAAGGATAATTAGATTTGTTGGGGAAGGAATTTGAGTACTTTCATTAAAATAATATAAACCTATTTATAATTGAATAGTCTTTTGGAGAGGTTTATCTTTTTTCACTCTTCAAATTGCCACATAGGTAAGTAAATAAACATTTGAAGAGTGAAAGTAGAAGAGTCTTTTGAAGATGGTCTTATAGTTTATAGGTTTGAGCATCGAGGTTGATTTAGTAAAAGTTTTATTGAACCCCTCTTTGTTAAGCTTTTTTCCTATTAATTTTGCCTTGAAAACCCTTCCCCAATCCCCAAGGGTTCCCTAAACGTGTCATTTGACTAGTGTAAGCAGTTTTTTTTTTTTTATTTTTAGTATTGACTTTAAAATCATGTTGTTGAGCTATATTTTAAATTAAATAATGATATATTTATCCAAATAACTGTACACGATCTACAAATTAGATTGCAATGTTATTTGGATAAAATTTTGAACAATATAACATTTTTCTTTCAAAATTTAGCACAAATGCGGGGAACAAAGTATGCATATACTTCTAAAGTTCTAAATTGTTTGACAACCACACAATCTAACATAATTAGTATAAAATATAAAATCACAAGTTATAATTTTGTTACAAAATAAATAAATAATAGTAGGAAAAAAGAAAGAGTGCATTTTTACTCACCCATACTAACTAGGGTAAACCATTATCATCCAGTCTAGGTGTTGATACGTGTCCTAAAGTTAATCCAAAGTCCAAAATTAACTCAAAATTTGGGACACGTGTCAACACATGGAGTGGATGACAATGGTTCACCCTAGTTAGTGTGGGTGAGTAAAAATGCACTAAAAAAGAAAATGGTACCGAGTACGTACTCGTGACGAAGAAGCAGTCTGATTGCGCCACATGTGATGGTGACCCCACCACCACAAATAATTTATGCTGCAATTAAAGGGATCATGGATCACCACGTGGTGGTTGGGAACCACGTGAGACATGAGTGCCAGAAAAAAAAAAAAAAAAAAGATTGGTCTCTCTGTCTCTATCCTGATTGGTCGTTGATATGTGTATTCTTCTGGTAAGAGATAGCATCATGATATGATCACGCCAATGGCCAATATATACATGTACGATCCTAACTTGGAAATTGGAATATCAGCCGTTGACGTGGTTTTGCGGCCCCACTGTTTCTGTCTTCACATGGAGTGCATTTTTACGAGTGTATTTTTACTCACCCTACTTTCAAAGGGAGTAAGCATTACCCCCCTCCTATACATATGATATGTGTCTATGGAGGGGTAAAATTGTCTAAAAATTTACTCATATATGACACATGTCATCTATTTAAGAGGGGGGGGGTAATGGTTACCTCCATTGAAGGGGGGTGAGCAAAAATGTTCTTTATTTTTACTCACTCACACTAATTAGGTTGAACCATTACCACCCACTCCAGGTGTTGACACATGTCTCAAAGTTAACCCAAAGTCTAAAATTAACCAAAAGTTAAATTAAAGTTTGGGACACGCGTCAACACCTGAAGTGGGTGGTAATGGTTCACCCTAATCAGTGTGGGTGAGCAAAAATGCACTCCTTCACATGAGTTTGATCATGATAAAAACTAGATGAGCGAGTGACGAGACCACTACTACCACCATTCCTACGGTCAAGGGTGGAACTTGAAGGGTAAAGTTGAGAGGCCAAATTATAAATATTTAAAATTCATGGTATTAAATTGTAAATTTACAATTTTTAAAAATATAAAATGTGTATTATTTGACTATTTGTTTTTTCAGTGGGCCAAGGGGGTCCATTACTCCATGGCCCCCGCCCTCTTCAGGGTTTCGTCCCTGCCTACAGTGTCGTTTTGTTGTACAAATTTCCCCTAAAAGAAGGTACATAAATGAAGAAAAAGTTAGAAACACGTTTTTGTAAAAAAAAAGGTAATACAAACGTTTAAACTTACAGTTGGGAATTTGAACCGATAAACGCGGAAATGATATGTCTAATATTCGCCCATAACTCATAGCAATTAACGTCTATAGTAGAAAAATAAAATGAGAGAAAATAAACAATCACATAACATAAGATATACGTGGAAAACCCTAAATTAGGGAAAAAAAAACCACGAGCTGTCAGGGCGACGGAGAAAGTTCAACGATATGATAAATTGTTACAACAATATATTTCAGGATTCTCTCTCACATCTCAACCTCAAACCACAGAGTCTTACCAAGTCCCCAAGTTCACAGCCGAGCTTTACATCATGACTCTCAGCTCATAATAGGTCTCTCCTTAATATCACCAACAGATTTCTAACTTGATCCGCTAGGTCTCCCCTGAATATCATCCACAGATTTCTAACTTGATCCATTGATATTCCCCAGATCCCTCCTTGGATATTCCTTGGGGTCTCTCCCAAATCTCACCACTCTCTGATGTTACATGTATTCTTTTGCTTCACACTAATAACCTAATTACAAGGTTCTATTTATACTAGTTACAGTGAGTTAAGACTAACAAAGAAATCTATCTCCTAAAAGTACTAGACTTACTTGTTCCACATAAATACTATTTCTTTTTATGACAATTGTTCTTGTAAAGAGAAATCATTTTCCTTCAAGTACAATAACTTCCAAAAGAATTACATTCCTTTTCCGCTGAAGATTTTCCGTTTCACTCATACTTATGGAAGTTCCAGTCACGATTGGCCACTTGCACCCTACACTGTTACAAGTTACCTGGAATGCACCATGTTCTAGCAGACTATTGTCCACCGTTGTCAAACCCACAGCGCAAGGCACAATGCTTTTCTCTAGACTTGACCGCTGTGGGAACCGTTGTCAATGCCAAAGCATTACCCACATCGGTTGTCTTCAGCCTTCGATTCTTTAGTTTTTCTTGGTCTTCAAACTTTCCTTAAAGACCATCTCCAACTTCCAAACGTATCCTAAATCTCCAGGAAATATCACATTAGTTGAGCCTTGTTTGGTTCACATTGGATTCACTTGAGAATACAAGCCAAACCTAACACTTACATGAAAGAGGAAGAATTAGAATATGTCCATATTGTTTCTTCAACTTTCATCATTCCATGTTTCCTCCAACACAAATTTGTTTAAGCATTTGTGATATTAATAGTAAAATAAGTTTGCACTTGTCAATAATCTTAAATACTCTTGGATGTTTGTTTATAAAAAGATAAAAGCTTCTATTAAATTGTTTTCCAAAAAAAAAAGAAAAGAAGCTTCTATTAGGTGGAATGTGTAGCATTACTGTTAATAAAAATATGAGTAATACTACATTGCCCAAATTTGGTGCCCAAATCTGGTGCCCAAATGATGTGGCAACAATGTAGACCATTCATTTAAATTGTATTAAATTGCATGATTTAAATGAATGGTCCACATTGTTGCTACATCATTTAGGCACCAGATTTGGGCACCAAATTTGGGCAATGTAGCATTACTCTAAAAATATTCCACATCAAAGACGAGAACGTGATTTGCTTTTGTTATTTGAGTTTTATTACAGTTTAACTAGTTTATTGACATGATAATGTTATAAATACAGTTGAGTATTAAATGCAATTGGATGATATCTGATATTTAGTGCTAAAAAATGTCTTAAAATTATTAATGTATCAAGATCCTGCTACACATTTAGTATATAAAAAAATGTATTTGTTTATGAGGATCGACAATCAACCATTGATTCGACTAAATATACAAAGTACAATGTTGGTCACTTCGTGGTGTTGTTATGTATTGCCATTGCCAATTGACAGTTTTTGTAGGCGTAAAGGAAATTAGTATGCTTGTATAATTTCTTTTTATAAAAATATTATATAAATTCGAGATTTTTTTGGGGAGGGATAGAACTCAAACCTAGTGCTGGTAAAATAGGCCGACCCGGCTCGTTAGGCCCGTTATGCGTAATGGGTTAGGCAGGGCCGGGCCGAATCGTTGGGGGGAAGGGTGGGCCCGACCTGGGCCCAGGCCGAGCCTGTGGCTAGCAGGCCCGTTAAGGCTTTAACGGGCCGAGCCCAACGGGTTTCGAATTTTTTTTTTATAAACATTTTTTTATACAATATTATTTTTTATACATTGTAATAATTTTGTGTAATTATTAATGTAAAATTTTAATATGAAATATAACATTTTTCATTTCATACAACACTTAATTAGTTTTCGATGAATAGTATTTTTATAATTTCGTATTAAATTTGTGATGAAAAGTATAAATTACAAATCATGATTGTCTCATTAAAAACCTTACCAAGAAAAACCCAATGAGATAAAAACTTGGTAAGAGAAAAATAGTGCAATCGGAAAAATAATAATTAAGTATTTACAATTACATCAACTTGCCGGCTGGTTGCTACCGGAACTCTCTTCGATGGTCATGCTGGAGAAGTCATCCATGAGTTCTTCATTTTTCCAGTTGATGTTGTCATCTGAATCTTGCATTTTGCCAATCCTTAAGGCATGTCAAAGCTTCCACCGCATCAGAGGCCAATGAACATCTTCTTTCTTTCTTCTACACACATACTAATCACTAAATACTAAATAATAATAATTAATATATAAAGAGTTATTAATAACAAAAGTAGAGAAGTAGACATACTAACCTTAAATAGGAGGCTTGAGAGTTGAGAGTGTTGAATTAATTAATCAATTGGATACCTAACAACATAACAAATAATAACATTAGTTATAAACATATTAATAAAAGTTAATAATTAAATAACAAATGAAAGTTAATTAAAAAAAAAAAAAAAAAACAAGACAATACCTTAGAGTAAGAGCCTTAGAATATGTAGAGACTAGAGAGTGGGAGGTATGTAAATATAAAATATATAATGTATAGTGTATAGTATATTAGTATAATACTATAATAGTATATAGTATATAAATAATATATTGAATAAATAAAATAAATTACAAAATAGTTGAAAGAGTGAGTGAGAGATGTTGGAGATTGTAGAGAATAGAGAGAATAAGAGAGTAGGGATTAGGGAAGTAGAGAAAATGTAGAGAATGAGGTGAGGGTGATGGGGGTATTTATAGGAAAATGTTAGGTTAGGGTATAATTGGAAAAAATTGTAAAAGATTTAAAAAAAAAATGTAATTTTTAAATGTTTTAGATATTTTTTTTCTCCTCCAACGGTCACCTGGTTAATTACAAAAGCCACCCCTTAATTCAAATTTTGAAAAAAAAAAAGAATTTAATTTTGAATTTTGAATTCTGACGGGCCCTAACAGGTCGACCGACGTCAGAATTCATTTTTGTAATTTTTTTTAGGGCCCTCAGGCATGGCGGGCCCAGCCTGTGACCGCGCCACCTGGGCCCAGCATGGACCGCCAGCTTAACAGGCTTGGGCCTGGCCTGTTAAGCTGATGGGCTAGGATGGCCCGGGCCCGCTAACTAAACGAGCCAGGCCGGGTGGCCCACCAAGGCATGACCCATTTTGTCAGCACTACTCGAACCTACAACCTCGTGGTATAGGTGTGAAAGATATACTCATATACCGCTAGACCAATCTCAACTCGTCTATTGTACTCTTATAATTGTGTAGCCAATTATTACTTTTAACATAGTTTTAAGCATTTGATCTCAATTTTGAGTCTATCAATTCTAGATTATTGGCTTTTATCTTAAAACCCACTAATAATTAATAAAAGAGAATTGATTAACTGGGTAATGTTTCGTATCAATATTTATGGGTGGACGTTTAATGGATCAGTTCATTTTTCAATGGAACCGATAAAAAATCAATAAAATTCGGTTTCTGAAAATATGAACCGATCCAATAAAATTTACAAATGTCAACCGATCAAGAACCAATTGAATTGGACCGGTTTGGTTTCAGTTGGTTCGGTTCGGTTCGATTTTTTCGGTTTTGGTCTTACTGGGTCAGATTCATGGGCTTTAATTATTTCACATATTTTCATATTTTAATCATTTTGGGCTTTCAACCAAATTAAATTATGGGTTTGAACAAATTGAAAATGCTAGTTTAAAATAATATTCATAAAAAATAAAAATAAAAGATGTTGTGACATACTTTAATAGTTTTATAGTTTCATGGACTGTTGAACATTAAACTAGGGTTTATTATTATTATTATTAATATAAGTTGGATCTCAGTTCGATTTTCCAGTTTGGGATAATGAACCGGGAAAAAAACCGATCCAATTGGTTTTCAAAAAAATGAACTGAACTAAACCGGCCAATATAAGAAAATCGAATAAAAAAAAAACCGATTGGATTGGTTTGGTTCACCAGTTCGGTTTGATTTATTGGTTTTTTGCCCACCCCTATTAATATCTATACAATTATAGAGTTGAGGGCATTTTTTTTTTGGTAAGGAGGAGGGCTAACAGCCCAGAGAAAGAAACTAACTTGTTAGGGAGGACAAGCCTAGCAGTAGCTAAGCCATTGAAATCATCCTCCAAATATCCTAAAATCTGAGAGGGAGGCACGCCAAAAGCTGTGATACCCAAGTCTAATGAGTGACCCAGTTTAGCGAGACCATCAGCAACTCTATTTCCTTCTCTAAACACATGCTGGTTGCTGCAACACCAGTTGCTGTCCATAATGGCTTTGCACAACTGAATCATGCTAAAATGAGGGTGATTGTCAGGTGTGGAGTTAGTCGGTAAGCACACAGCAATCTGCGAGTCAGATTCAACCACAACTTTCTTGAACCCTACCTTCCACACAATCTGTAAACCTTCAGAAATGCCCCAAAGTTCTGCTTCAATGATGTTGCAAGTTCCCCTGTTCAAAGCAAAACCTCCAATCTAATCCTTCAAATGATTTCTAATAACACCTCCAGCAGAAATAGTGTCTAATTCAGGATTTAAACTCTCATCAATATTGAGTTTAATCCAGTCAATTGCAGGGGGAGACAATGCTACAAGACAGGGCATTTTTTTTTCCCTACTAGAAAGTTTTGAACGATGTAATTAATCACTTACATGATGAAGGCGGTTGAGATTTGAATACCATCTCTACAAGTACAACCCACCGCACACAATCACCTCTCAACGAAACCCTCACACATGACACATACATCACCGTTTCCATTATTCACCAATAATCATTGTCGGAAAGCAAATTTCGACGGTCCAGATTCACCCACCTTTCGGCTTCCCATTGGACAGACGTCACATCGTTGTTTCAAACCCTTCTCTCATTGGTCCACGTTCCGCAGTATTGGTGGCTCTCCACTCTCTCACACCAACATATTTTTATCATGAAAAAAAAACAAATAAAAAATGGAAAAAAACCCCAAAAGAGAAACTCTTTAAATGGCGACTCGTGTCGAGGCTGCAATAGACACTTGTCGCCTCCGCGCAGCAAAAGCTCAGAGAAACGACACACACTCAGTCTCTCTTCTCACTCTCAGTTTTCTACAAATTATTCATACAAAAAAGAAAAAAGAAATATAAGGTACAAATTTAATTGCGTTTTATTTATTTATTTTTCTACATTTCTTTCTCTTTCATTCTCTCTGTCTCTCGCTTCACTTTTTTATTTTCAGTTTTATTTTTGTCTTTTCTGATAATAATTTTAGCTATGAAAATTTATTTATTTTATTTGTTATTTTTCGTTTTTTTTTTTTCAGTTTTTTGAAGTAAAATCAAGAGAAATTGAAATTTGCTCCGATTAGGGCAAGATAATGGAGCTTGAATTTGTTATTATTATTTTTAATTTTATAATACTGTTTTTGGGAGCTGTAACCTATAAATGGGTTTGGGGTTTTTAAATGGGATTTAAAGTTTTTGATTGGGTTTGTTTTATGATCAGTTTCAAATAAAATTACGAATTGTAATTTTTGAGGTTATTGATAATTTTTCATGTTTGAGCTATGATGTGAAGTCACTATAACCATGGAAGTTTATATGTTGGTCAAATAGATATATACTTATATAGGTTGCTTTTACAGTTTTCGATGAATATATGGATCTGAATTCTAGTGAGTTATATGACAAAAGAAGTTGGGGTTCTCTCTGGTCTAGATCAACTGGATGATTCTGTTCTGGTGCTGTTGATTGTAAACTTTGTACTACTAATTGATAAGATTCTTGGAAATGGTGTTTTTTTTTTTTCCACGGTTGCAAATTTGCCAAGCTATGATTGCTTCGATTTTTTAATTTGTTTTATGTATTTTGTGTGCTCTGTTTTGAAGCATGATTGATAATATTGGGGCTGTGTGTGTGTGTGTTTTTTTTTTAGTTTGTCTATAATTGGAAATAAAATTAGAATGATATTTATTATTATTGACTTAATCTTCACTTAATTTGGTGAACTTTTTAGATCTTAAAGCTAAGGTAAGGAAGTTGAAGGAGGTGAAGTGAGATATTTCTCTGATCTACTTCCACCTACATGGAAGTATAAGTCACTTTTTATTGGAGTAAACTGTTGTCACTGCTTGAAATAAGAATGGGATCTCATATGAACTTCAAGAACTTTGGTGATGCACCACATGGGGAAGGAAGGCCACCCGGAGGGAATTATCCATTGGCTCGACAGCCTTCGGTATATTCATTGACTTTTGATGAGTTTCAAAACACCTGGGGTGGGATTGGAAAGGATTTTGGATCAATGAATATGGATGAACTATTGAAAAATATATGGACTGCTGAAGAGAATCAAGCTATGACTTCTTCAGTTAGTGTTAATGGCGAAGGAAATGTCCCTGGTGGGAATTTGCAGAGACAAGGATCAATAACTTTGCCACGGACATTGAGTCAGAAGACTGTTGATGAAGTTTGGAGAGACGTGATTAAAGAAAGCAGTGGTGGTGCACCTAAAGAAGTGAGTGGTAGTGGTGGTGGTGGAGGAGGAGGAGGAGGAGGAGGAGGAGGAGGATCAAATATACCACAAAGACAACCAACTTTAGGTGAAATTACGTTGGAGGAATTCTTGCTGAGGGCAGGAGTAGTGAGGGAAGATGCTAATCAGATTAACGGAAGTCCGAATAATGGTGTATTCTATGCAAATAATAACAGTACTAGTTTAGCTCTTGGGTTCCAGCAGCCAAGTAGAAACAATGGGCTGATGGGTAATAGGTTAACGCAGAACAATAATTTAGTCGCTGTTCAGCCTCCTGCTCTAGCACTGAATGTGAATGGACTGAGATCCTTACAGCAACCACCGCAACAGCAACAACAGCATCATCTGTATCAACCTCAGCAGCAGCAGCAACAGACACAACATCATCCATATCAACCTCAGCAGCAGCAGCAACAGCAACAGACACAACATCATCAGTATCAACCTCAGCAGCA
Organism: Acer campestre; assembly: GCA_954870605.1. NCBI lineage: Eukaryota > Viridiplantae > Streptophyta > Magnoliopsida > Sapindales > Sapindaceae > Acer > Acer campestre. The sequence continues at coordinate 33,416,089 of OX940802.1, read as the reverse complement.
GCAGCAGCAGCAGCAACAGCAGCAGCAGCAACAGCAACAGACACAACATCATCAGTATCAACCTCAGCAGCAGCAGCAGCAACAACCTCTCTTCCCCAAGCAAACGGCTGTGGCCTTTGCCCCCCCTATGAATTTAGTAAACACAAAACAGCTCAACAGCCCAGGAGCAAGGGGTGCAGTTGTTACCGTTGCAAATCCATCTATGAATAACAATTTAATTCAGGCTGGTGGGATGCAAAATGGAGGAATGGGCATGGTTGGTTTAGGAACTGGATCTCCTGCTAGTCAGGTATCTCCAGATATGATTGCAAGGAGTTCTGCTGATACATCTTCATCGCCAGTTCCTTATGTGTTTGGCCGGGGAAGAAAATCGGGTGCTGTGGAGAAAGTAGTTGAAAGGAGGCATAGAAGGATGATCAAAAACAGAGAGTCAGCTGCTAGATCACGGGCTCGGAAGCAGGTGAGTGTGATGATATAGCTGCTACGTGTTTCCTCAGTTGCTAGACACTATTTCTCTTGAGTTGTTCATTGTATTTTTAACTGACCTTGTTTGTGCATCAATCTATAAAATCACTCATCCTTAAGGACACATAATTTCATACAATTCTCACTCACCCCATCATGCCTTTTCATTTTTAAATGATATTTGTAATAGCATTTTAGTGCAAAGTTACCGCATTCTGCACTTTTTTGCTAAATTTTGCCTGCTACCAAGTTAAGTTTATCCCAGTTGCATTTTCCTTCTAAGTACAGTGGTTTCAGTATGGCAGATACAAAAATTATGGCTATACTTTACATCCTTATGAAATCACAGTTTGCGTGCACCCCTCACTGTTAAGAAACTAGTTTTGTGTGAGAAAGTATAGAACAAGTTTGAAGTATTGTGTTTGACGTTAGTTTATAGCATTGAAGTGGGGAACTTACTGCAAATGCAATATGCACTTTGGAACATGATGTCTAGTACAAATTCAATTTATAGCCTGTGTAACTCTCTTTGCAGTGGTTGCTGTCTAATAACAGAAGTCATCGCCATGCTCAATGGTACATTTGCATAGTTGTAACATGCAACTTGCATATAGTCGTCTCTGCAAAAGAGAATTTTTTTTTTGAATCATAAGTATTACAAAGTTGGATGAATCAGGATCAAGGGAAATGAATCCTGCACACTATGGGTTTTCTTTTCTATCTTTGATGACCATTCTGCAAAATGTTTATTTCTATACTGGTGTTACTAGAATCTATCATGGCATCTGTCATTATTTCTAGACAGGCTCTATCGAAGGAAATTTTACTGTCATGCATCTGCTTTGGTCGTAACATCGATTGAAATGTTCTATTATAGTACCCCAAGCAGTGGAGGAACTTTTGTGAAAATCGGGAAAGAATTATGTCATTGGAATAGAAAATACAGTAAACTTAGGAAATTTGCATATTTCACCCCTGCTGAAGGAAAAATGTTTGGACAACAAATTGAGGCAATCTTTTAGTTATACAAATTTTGTTTCCCAGAAACAATTGTATATATTTATAAAGTTCAATGAACTTGTTTTCTTTATAGAAAAATTGATCCACACTTAATGTTGCGTTTCTGTTTTGGGTTTCTGCCAGGCCTATACATTGGAACTGGAAGCGGAAGTTGCAAAACTTAAAGAATTGAACCAAGAGTTGCAGAAAAAACAGGTATGTTTTCTTTACCAATTCAATTCTTGTTCCTGTACTTATAAAACTAGGGTTGTCTCAATCCCCCTTGACCGAAACTTTGGTTGTTGCAGGCAGAAACAGTGGAAATGCAGAAAGATCAGGTATACTGACCTTTGCATTACCTTTATGTTAATTCAATACATTCAATTGAATGAGAAATCAGATTGTTTAGAGGATCGTTATATGAAACAAGATTTGTTGGGACTTAACACTGACTTGTATTGTCAATGGTTTTTCTTAATTATTAAAAACTATATATCATGCTTAATAGCCAAGAACCTGTAGTTTACTTAAAACTATATTTCAACTTATTTCATTTAGTCTTTTGCTACCAGTAGTTTATACTAACGATTAGCAAAACTTAAGTTGACCGTATAAGTATGTTATATCACTCTGGTGTGGCCTGACGCATACTAGAAATGCATTCTGGTACCAAAAAGTTCGAGTATCAACCATATTAATGAACTATCAAAACCGTAGTCAAGGGTTATTTAAGTTACCCAGACATGGAGGCAGTTAGAAAAATGGTGTTGAGAGCAACCTTGATTATGTTTTACTGTAAAGCATTCTGTAAATTATGAATATTACTTGCTTCTCGATTATAGCTTTACCAGTAAAGTAAGAAATTGGTTTCATTCTCTAATATTTTGTTGCTGTTTTGACAGATTATGGAGAAAATGAGACAGCAATGGGGAGGTAAAAGGCAATGCTTGAGGAGGACACTGACAGGCCCTTGGTAGAGTTAATAGTAGAAAGAGTGCTTGAATACGCAATCTTGGCCGTTGAGATGGTACAAGGATTGGGGTCGGCATCTGTGATCTACATCCGATACTATGAATTGAAGGTTAGATAGCTGTATGTATAGGAGCAGTGAGTGTTTGTGTTGTAAATTATAAACCTGAGTTTGAAATTAGTTTTATACTATAGATCAAACCTTTTTTTTTTTTTTTTTTCATTGTCTACTTGCAGACTTTGTTAGTTTCTTCTAACCTTGATAAATATATTTAGTTTTCATATGTAATACAATCTCTGATTTGGTGCATTCTTTTGGACTACCTAAGCTTAGATCATCAGAGAGAGATTTCTATATCCCTGAATGTGGCTGTCAAGTTTCTATTTCTTTATTCGTTTTCGTTTATCGGTCAACTTTAGGAAGCTCTGGAATATCTAGGAAGCTCTGGAATTGTCCTTGGATACTATTTTTGCAACTAAAAAGCTTAGATCATCATATTTTTATATTGCTGAAGGGTTATAGTCAAATGTCCTTTTAGTTCATCAGATTTTTAGATTGAATCTTGTTGTCAATTTGTGGCAGATTGTGACTTCCAAATTGACCAAAATAGTAACATAACATAAGAGACGATGTTTCTACTTAGATACATGGAATTTAGAAGAACATGAGAAGTTCAAATTCATATAATATTCCATGAATTCTTGTAGTTGCTTCTTGTTCTTCTAGTATGGAAAATCTCTGAACTTTCATTTGTTGAGGCATGTGAAGGGCACAAGAAGAGAATATTCTTGTGCTTCTCTTCTAGTGCCCTTCACCATCAGCTACAAAAAAAGAAGAGTAAAGGACCATGGAGAAAAGGCATCTATTAACCCAAAATACTATGTCTATGACTACACCATTCATTCTCTTTTTTAGTTGTTTCTCATGACTTGGGTATCCAAAAGTGATCGCAGAATGAAATCCGCCTTGGAGTGATCACTGAGTAAGAAAAATATGGTTTCTATCTATCTCGAAGAGAGTTTACTTTGACTTGCCTTACTCGTTGGCGATTTAATAAATACATCGCTAATTTTATCCAATACTACGTAATACAATCCAATCCAATGTAGTTTAGTACAACTTTGTTGTCGGAGCCTGTGTATAAATTGTAATAGTCTAATTTTTTTCCTATTTTATTTGACAATAACAAAAAGATTTAATTGTCAAAAAAACCAAAAATGGTGTTTATAAAAGCTACTATTAAAAATGAAAATGACGTTAAAAATACTTTTTAAAATTGAAAATAATATAAATATGTTTGTTATTATTTTTAAAATGGGTAAAATAATTGTTTATAGTTAAAAATTATGTTTTTATTCAGCAAATTATGAAAATAAAGAAAGGTTATTTTCAATTTTGTAGTTATAAATTTAAAATTATTGTTTTTTTTTTTTTTCATTTTTTTCATTTTCATTTTCGAAAACGATTGGTCTAGATGGCATAACCGTATAGGCAAAACTTGTTTTTAAAATGGATGTAAACACACATCGGATCGGATCGGATCGGAGTCTCCGCCCGTTTCCACACCAGAAACACTAAAAACCGGGTCCAAGTATTTTAGGCGGGTCACGCATATATTCCATTTCAATTTTCATCCCTAAATTCGTCAAAAAAATAAAAATAAAAATAAAAACTTTGACGCGACTCTCTTCTCTAAGTTGACTTGTCATTGGCGGGATCGGCTAGGGTTTTAGCGAATCTCTGATCAGTTCAGTTCAGGTGAGAAATCTAAGCTTGAGCTTCTCTTGATCTTGTTTGTGCGTATGTTTGTTTGTTTAGTTTTGATTGATTTCAAATTTTCAATGATTGTCTTTAGATGCCATGTCAATGTGATTACTTCTTGACAACTTGTATTTTTGCTACAATCCGCCTGGAATTCAATTTCCTCATGAGGTATACCATCTGTTACATACATCATTTTCTATTTCTTTTTCTTTGCTTAGGTTTATAAGAAATGAAAAATTACTACTTTTTGTTTTTGGAAAATTGTAGTTGTGGAGTCTAATAATGGTAATTTAAAGACTATTTAAAAATTGCAGGAAACTAACATTATATGTCATAATTTATGATTTTTTATTAGCAGTGTATAGAATTAGTGACCGCATCGAATTTACGATCTTCGAATTTGAGGGTTTTATACCACAACTATTTCTCTACTTTATCATGTCATGACTCATGTGTTAATTATTGCTACTCTTTCTGTTGTTCTATTACAAGAGCTAGATGCTTTGGATTTTTGTGCTTTTTCAATTGATTTAGAGTTGTAATATATATATATATATTTCTTAAATTAGGACTTTAAAAGTTTAGAGTCCGGTTTGTTTGTTCTTTTGTTATTGTTCTGACTTTCGATTTTTTGCAGGTTGCCTGTGTTTTCTGGGTTTTGTTTTTGTGTGCCCTAGAAAAGATGGTAAGTTACTCTCTCAACTTTCATTGATACTCTTTGGTTGGCTAGGAAATGATTGGAACAACATTGTAGCTTTAATTATTTTTCTAATACATACTTGCACCGGTTTTCATACATTTTTAGGATGATTAAACAGAAGGAGTTTTAAGTATTGTTGGCTTGCATCTCTTTAAATTGATTCTTCGGTTTTTCATTTTATTTTTTCCCCTGTTTGGTCCTTTTGAAGTTAATACCAAGGCATAAAAATTAAAATAGATTTTTTTTTTATTCAGTAACCAATCGATAATTTATGTTGTTTTTGGTTTTCAGCTTTTTATTATTGTTCCTTCTAATCAACTTAAATTTGTTCTTGCAGCTTCCTCTTTCTTTACTTAAAACTGCACAGGGCCATCCTATGGTAAGGGATTTATCCTGGTTCTTGAATTAAACTAAAAGAAGATCTATTTTGGTGTACTCACTTAATGAAAATTGTCTCACGCTTTGTTTTTTCTTTTTCGGTTGGTAATTTGTAAATTTATAGTGGTTGCCTGTTGTTACAGTTGGTGGAGCTGAAAAATGGGGAGACTTACAATGGGCATTTGGTCAATTGTGATACATGGATGAACATCCATCTCCGTGAAGTCATCTGTACCTCCAAGGTATTCTAGGTTTTTCATGATCTGTTTAAACCCTGTGCTGTTTTATATTTTAAAGTGATTTGTTTTCTTTATGGTAATTTGAAAGCTTATTTCCTCCTCATATCATGGTCGGGTTGAATTGAAACGTTGATGTAGGATGGAGATAGATTTTGGAGAATGCCTGAATGCTACATCCGTGGGAATACAATTAAGTATCTTCGAGTTCCTGATGAGGTATATGATCTATATATTGTATTGTATTGTATTGTATTGTTTGTTTAGGTGTATGGAATTCTATGGTTTTCTTTTTATTTATTTTTTATTCTCTGTTTCAATTTTTGCAGTTCATAACAGGATTTTTTATTTGATTGAAGCTGCTTATTAACAAATTATTTCATGTTGCCAAATTGTGTTTGATAACTCATTAACAAAGTGACTTTACTTTCTATTGTTCAATAGCCCTTCTTCTGTCAGAAGATAATTGATTGTTAGTTGATGTATTACAATCAATGTATTACAATCACTAAGCAATAAAAACATACTCTTTTTTTATTCTGACTAACTTTAGGTTGATTAACACATGATATTTGTTTTCGTCTTGCAAAATTGAATTCTCAAGATGTTTGACTGAAAACTGATATGTTCAAACACTATGAACTTTTTTTTAAAAAAAAAAAAAATTTGTTTTCGTTTCAATTTACTTTAAAATTATTCGTGGTTAGTCTTTAATCTGTACTGTTGTCTTTTTATTTCAGGTGATTGATAAAGTTCAAGAAGAAACCAAGAGTCGTGCAGGTACGTCTTACATTCTCATCCTTTTTTTTTGGGCAAGGTACTAGGTTATCTATCTTTATGTTCACTTTTCTAGAAGAGAGCTCAAAAAAGGAAAAAAAGAAGTTGCAAATCATGCATCTCAGAACTTATGAGAATGAGTTGCTATTACTTTGCTTGACTACTGCAGTTGTAGTGAATGGCTACTGTCTAGATCGGACTGATCGGTACAAACCCCCTTAAAAGTCATGTTTTGACTTAAGTGATTTATATTTTCCTCATTATTTGCTGAGGAGAGCACCCCCCACGGCCCACCCTTTTGTTTCTATTCCTTTGTGTGTTTTTATTTACATCGTACTTGACACTTAGTTTCCTTTGAGCTTGATACCTTAAGAAAAGGTGGAACTCTAAACTTTGGTATTTTTCAGATCGTAGGCCACCTGGGGTAGGGCGTGGCAGAGGAAGGGGTAGTAGAGAGGATGGTCCGAGTGGAAGGCAACCAAAAGGAATTGGGCGTGGACTAGATGATGGAAGTGCCAAGGGTGGCGGGGGCCGAGGCAGAGGTGGATCTGGTGGAAAGCCCGGTGGTAGCAGAGGTGAGAATTTACTCTTCTTTTTTTTTTTTTTTTTTTTTTAAAATAAAGCACACTCAGTGGATTGAGACTTTAATTATTCAGTAGGAAAGAAAGTATAAAGATAGACATTTGTTTCTTAAATTATTGATTAAATATGCTGCAATTGAATCTAACATGGCTCATCTATTTAAATTTAATAGCTCACATGATAAAAAAGAAAAATATTTTCTTGTTTTCATTTCTTTCATCAGCGGGGTGTAAATTTTCTAGCTATTTTGTAAAGGTGAAATAGCAACTTGCATGTAATCCATGTGTGGAGTAGATCAGCATTTTGCATTTACACAAAATCTGAGAATGCAGAATGCATATACTGATAAAATCACGATCTGTTCCTCATTCAAGGACAGCTTAAGATAACCGACAGCTTATGTTTTTGAATTTGTTGGCAGGTGGAGGGCGAGGGCGAGGTTGATATGTTTTCAAGGGCAAGGTTGCTATTTTTGAAGGCATTTTGTGCCCCATCTTTGATGTGAGTACGCTAATTCACTATAGGATAGTGAAGTTGGAATGGTGAATTAAGGGCCAAATGTATGTAGGTGGTGGTATCATATAACTGAACTGAGGAGCTGGATTTGTGGTTTGTCATTTACTTTTTCTGTTCATTTACCCAATGGTGGTTCAAATTATTAGACAAATATATTTGTTGAGTTTATAATTACATTCTATTACTTCGCTTACCGACTGGTCTATCTAATTTTCCTCTAAAGCATAATCACTAATCAGCTTATCGAATTGGAGAGACTTATTTTGACCAAAATTCATTCTGTAAGGCAAAAAATTCCCAAATTTGTCATCAAACAGAGAAACAATCTGATATATTGGTATCTTTATTTCTATTTAGATTCCTCATTATGAGGAGAAAAAAGGGTCTTTTGATGGTACAAGTGAAAACCTGCACAACTTTGAGAGACCAGAGATCACCAACTGCATCAGGCTGCATTGAGACTTGCCACAATACATAAAAATCATGACTTTTTTGCATAACCCGCCCTTTCAATTTCAATGTGCTATAGTTAACATCTTATCGCCGATGAGGCTAGGCTGCTCAGGAAAGGCAACGGTGAGACTGTTGATGATATGTACTGAACTCTTTAATAGTATTTGCCAAAATTTTATCCTCATTAACAGATTCAAGTTGGTGAAATTGCTTTCCGTTTGCTCAAGGCTTCTTAAAATTGCCGCCTTCTTCAAAATGATGCACCGGTAGATCTCCCTAACTCTTGGGGTACTCAAAAACAAGGCCTTCAGCAACACTTCGTGCCCTTCCGTGACCAAAAAGCTTGCTCACGATAGCTAAGGCGAAATCAGTCACTGTAGCAAGTCCCCTGCTGGTTATCACTTTACCATCAACAACTACTTTGGTGTCATTTACTACTTCGTTGGTTAGCTTGCTTATGACCGACGGGTGAGCTGTGGCTCTTTTCTCCTGTATGTGGGAGAGAAACCATCAACTTAAAAACATAATGGAAAAAATAAATAAATAAAATAAAATAAAAATCACATAAATTTTATTTTACCTTCAATAAGCCGTGTTTATGAAGGACTGCAGGCGAAGAACAAATCGCTCCATAAATTCTTCCGGCTGCTTCTTGTTCTTTAAGAAGCTTCTTCAAAATTCTAGATTTTTGTAGCCTTTCAGCCCCACCGACTCCTCCCTGAAAGTATGAGATGTAACAAAACACTTAAACATGTACCGGAGTTTTAAGAGATTCCCAACATTAGCATTGCTACAAGCCAATAAATTGGCCTAAAGGTCTGCTGAGGCCTCACCGGAAGAATGATTAAATCGTATATTTCTTCGGAGGCATTGCTAATTAATTTTTCAGCAATGATTTTTGTGCCTTGAGAAGCCACAATTTGCGTAGACTTTTCAACTGATGCAACCACAACATCCACCTTTGCCCGCCGCAAAATATCCACAATAGTCACTATTTCAATCTCTTCAGAACCATTTGCAATTGGAATAAGAACCTGAATGACATTTGAATAGTAAAATATCATCTTAAGGTGACTTGAAAGTTGAAAATAAGACGGAAAGAAGAAGAATGAAACATATAGCTAGATCTTAGGTGCCGGATGATCTTATGCCATCGATACAAGATGTATTTGTCCGAAACATGCTATGAACTATATATGAGTGCCTGATACAGAATTCCTTTGAGACATGACCTACCAAATTCATTTATTTAAATAAGGCACTTACACGAGGCATGCGGTCAAAAGACCATTCAACTTTATTGAATTCTTCCTTTCTAAGATATTCATCAGCGGCACACATCAACTGACATAAGGAATCAAATGACTGTCAACTCCAGCATCATGGTCACAAAGCATTACATGAAAGGAACATAATTAAGAAACAGAAAGGATAAAAGCATGAGATAGGGAAATGTGAGACTGATCAATTGTTAAGAAAGAGAACGAACAATTAGTTCTATATGGGCACCGAGTAAATCACAGACTTTCAGCTACTAGCCAATCTTTTTTTTTTTTTTTTTTCCTTTTTGTTTTTAGTGCTGCATACAATAAGCAACAAACCAGTATTGGGTAAGCAATGTTTTTTAACAGTAGACCTTACCAATAACTCTGCAACTTCCTTAGCAATAGACTCCCCAAACAGCTGTTCTACTAAGCACAAAGCAAACTCAAATGAAGTTCCAGGACCACGGCTTGTTGTAAGTTCTCCAGAAACTTGGATATTCGATTTAACAGCCCAGAAGGTTGAAAGCTTGTCGATGAATGCAGGATGGCAAGTTATCTTGAATGTAAAACTACATCACATTTAGCAATCAAAATACAAGAACATTTCAGAACAATTGAAAATTTAACAAAACCAGTAACCCCCACCTGCTTTCTCCGCGTAAGGCCCCATGGCAGAAGTGTGACAGCTGGAGCAGCGCATATAGCTCCATAAAGCCTTTTATCCTCTGCATGCTTACTTGTAATTTGCTTAAGAATTTCACAATCTCTTAACCGTACTGAGCCAGGCATTCCTCCCTTAAAAATAATGGACATAACATTAACAGTTGTAAACTATATATTTTAAACAAACTCACAAGAACAATCTTATCTATGTCAATCTCTTTGTCACGCGCATTCTATTACAATCGTGTCTTTATTCAATCACTAACACTACTACTTTGAAGTCACTAAGTTGGACCAACCACTCGAAAACTATCAAAATGTAAATAATACAGAAATGCATCTCACTGTTTGCTAATTAGTTAATCATTGTAATCCTTTTAAACAAGCTCAGAACAACAATCTTATCTATTGGCAATCTCTTTGTCACGTGCATTCTATTACAATCATGTCTTTATTCAATCACTAACACTGCTACTACTACTACTACTTTCAAGTTACTAAGTTGGACTAACCACTCGAAAACTATCAACATGTAAATAATACAAGAAATGCATCTCAATGTTAGCTAATTAGTCTGTAATCAGTGTAATTCTTTTGATTAAAGAACTAACCGGCAATGCAATAAGGTCGAAAACTTGATCACAACAAGTGGAGATGGAGGTATCAGCCACCAGTCTAGTGCCACCATAAGCTTCAATTTCCAGCTGTGGCTCCACGGAGGCAACAGTAACGTCTGCGCCGGCTCGGCGTAGAACATCAATTAAGATCACAGCTTCCATTTCTTCAGTACCAAGCCCAATTGGAATCAAAACCTACACAACCGCACACCGGTCACAAAATAATTAAGCAAATAAAAAGCTGAACTAGAAATTTCAAGCTTCATTTGGTTGCTGAGAAAAAAAAAGTATAAGAATTTCAATCAAGATAGAAACTTTTTAAGTGTTGGATTATTTAGACCCAGAAAGCAAAACCTTCATTTACATATATAAATATAACAAAAAGAAACAATAATAATAAATAAATAAAAACCTTTTTGGGAGGGACAGAAGTGGTTGTTGAAGTGGGTGTTGTCAAAGGGAGGATTTTGGAGGGTTTTGAAGAGCGCTTTTTAGTGGCTGTGCTTCTCTGCTGTGGAGAAGCAGTAGTAGAAGCAGAAGCAGTGGAAGTAAATGATAAAGAAGGAAGAGTAAAGGATGAAAAGGGCTTTGAAGGAAAGGTTTTGAGAGTAAAAGATGGAGAACGAAAAGAAGAAGAAACAGACTCCATGGATGCTTTCACTTGTAAATTGTAATCTCTCTATCCTATCTGGGTTTTGGGTTTTGCCCTGTTAAAATTTTATTTTATTTTAGGACTAATTGCACAAACATCCCCACTTTTATGCCTAATTGTAGCTAGTGGGAACTGTTACTCAAAGTTACAAAAACCTCCCCTGCCGTTACTTGTCTACGGTTAGAAGTTCATAGCTTAGGGGTAAAACTGTCTTTTTGGTAAAATATGTTTAAAACTAAAGGAAAATAATCCTCTCTCCTCTTCTAGTTTCTTCTAATTTATTCTTTCATCTTGCTCTAGTAGTCTAGTTTCTTCTTCTACTTCTTTATTTATTTATTTTTTTTTTTACCTTCAGTTTTCTCTTTTGTTATTGGCTATTCCAAGTGAGGTTCAACTGAGTTAAGTTCGAGTTTGGTTGAGTTGCATTATTTTTCTTCGTATCTTTCTCTTTTGAGTCTAGATCTATGAATTAACAAAATGGATTTTGGTTTTACTTCACAACACTTTGATGTTATATGTTAAATTATATTTTGTTTTAGGTTTTGATTAAAAACAAAAGGATTTTTATTGTTTGTAAACATTCTTCAAAATCGATTCCAAACTGCCTTTTACAAAAACTAAAAATTTTCCAGATTTTTTTTATGGCTTCTGTCGTCGTAGAACATCAATTTTTCCATTTTTATCTTTATTAGGTAAGAGAACTAGTTTAGTGACTGGTTGCAGGCCTGCCATCTCTGTGCAAAGGAACTTTTGATGACCAAAAACCATCAAAGCGAATGTTGGGTTTATTTCAAATTTTATATTTTTTTTGACATGTTAAATTTAAAATGATGTGTAAATATCAAATCTCAATCAAATTTTGTGGCTTCTGTCGTCATTTTAAATATTATCTGTGATCACTGTAATCATTCAATAGAACAAAGCAAAGATTGCATTAAGATTTTTTTTTATGGCTTCCTTCCTTTTAATGCAATTAAGGGGTTTATGAAAAAAAAAGTTGGAGTAGATTGTATTTGCTCTTGTTGAAAAAGTGATAATGAACAATGTTGAGATTGTTACTTTGTTAATGATTTGATTGGTTTCTATGATGTGGTTGACTTGAAATCTCTATCAATAGGGTTTATAATAAATGTGACAGGATCTAGTGAGGTTTTGATATTGAGATTGTAAAGTTCTTCTCCAAATAGAGGAGATGTGTCTTAATTTTTTTCTTTTAAACTTTTAATGATTTCTTAATTTCTTTTCTTTTATATTAACTTTGCTTTTTTTTTTTTTAATGGTTTAGATTTGTTTTTTTAATTTTTTTTTTAATTTTCTTATATATATATATATATACAAATATTAAGGTTTTCAGATTTGTTTAATATTTATATTTCTATTTTTTATATTATTCTAATATAAAGCTAATAAATAATGAATAAGGTAACTAGGGGCATTTTAGACAATTTGAGCTGGTAGACTAGTCAACTGTTAACTTGGATGGTAGTCAACTAACGGCAAGGGAGGTTTGTACAATTTATAGCAAAAGTTCCCTCTAGCTGCAATTAGGCAAAAACTTGGGGGATATTTGTGCAATTAGTCCTTTATTTTATTCTTTTTCAAGAAATCTTATTTATATCAGTTTTTTTTTTTTTTAATTTAATTTAATTTTATTTTTTAATAGATGATTAATTCTAATTTCAAATATTTTCCAAACCCTATGCTAAAGTTGAAGTAGAATTGGACAAATAATGAATGCGTAAAACATGTCCTACTATCTTTTGCTAAAGTTGAAGCAATCTAAAAAAAAAAAAAAAAAAAGCACCCCTTAATTATGGATGGAAACGGTGCTCTATCATTATGTACAATATTAGTTCGTATACTATCATCACAAACAACATCATCGTCTGCATGCGAAAAAAATTGTTCTATATCTGCTTTAATCCACACAAAACAAAGAAACTACCTTGCCTATTCTAAACTTGAACAACTTGTTTATTGTTATTAATTATTATAATATAAAGTTAAAACTTAAGGATATGACAACTGAAAAAGATAAAGTAAATGAAACTAATTTTATGGATCTATTTCAAGTAGATGCTAAAGTAGGGGACGATAATGAGAATCCTATTTTTGAATCGGTTAGACCTGCCTACTTGGATGATAAGGAGAGAAATCTTGATACACTTATTGCTTCTCATGCTTGAGACATGTGAATAAATGTTGAACAAGTAATTAAAGAAGAAGTTGATGTAGATTGTGGAGTTATTGTTAGTAGCTCTCCCCCTATAGTGGAAATAGTTGAGGAAAAGTCGAAAATATGATGGAGATGATGGGGATGGTAGGGATGAAAGAGGAGGTTGGGATGCTGATGCAGCATGATGAAATGCTAGTTCAACAAGTTGGGATGTTCTTGTAGGAGGTTGGGATGCTAGTGTAGCAGGTAGGGAAGCTAGTACGTCATGTTGGGATTCTGGTGGAGGTAATTTTGATGAAAATAGTGGTAGACAACAAAGAGGAATAAGTCAAATTGATGAAGATTCTTTGACTATGATTCTCTCCTTAATAAGGTCATCTCTAATCAATCTTCATTTCTTTAAAATGAAGACTAGATTGGCTCAAACCAATCTTCAAAATGAAGACCCCAAAATGAAGATTGGTTTTGGTTCTTCAAAATTGAAGATCCAATTTTGGATCTTCATTTCACTATTTCATTAAAATAATATTATTTTTCTTTCCATCTCCTTTTCACATTTTTAATTAAACTCAATTAATTATATATAACTTTTAATTTATAAATGTAATCAGTATAAAAATTATATCATTAGAAATATTTTGTTAAGATCTTTCAACCGAGTATAATATTGACTCTATTTTAATTATTTTAATTATTTTTTAATTTTAAATTTTATTATTAATGAACTAATATGTATTTTAATTCAAAACAAATGTTTTCAAATCATCAATTTTTATATGTAATTAACATACATCATAATAATTAACTCAAAATAATTCAGTAAAACCAAATAATAAAATTAACATTCTTAAATTAAAATATTACAATGGAAAGAAAAAGTACATTGAAAATGAAAACAAAACCAATAAAAATAACAATGAAACTTAAAAACCGATCAGAACTACTAAAATTACCCGTCAACCCACCTTGAAATTGCCCGGAACTATTAAAATTGCCATGGATAATGTTAGTAGATGATCTTTGTTTATTAAAATCATTACATGTAAAAATAGTTAGGTGTGACAAATTATAAAAAAGATTAGAAAATTTTAGATGTAATAAAAGTGAGCAAATTATTATCTAATAAGATAATGTTGAGAAAATAATTTTATTAAAGAAAGTTTGAAATATTATTTATAAAGTAAAATAATAATATTTTATTATTTAGAAATTGTAAAATGAAGAATGGTTGGAGTAGTAAAATTATGAAGATGAAATATTCCAGGAATATTCCATTTTTAGTCTTCAAATTGAAGAAAAAATTGAAGACTGGTTAGAGATGGCCTAAGTATAGACACAAAAAATGGTTCTTTTGGGGCTCATTTAGTGTGCGAGATAGGATATGATTATTTTCATGGGATTGAATTAGATTGGATTGAATGAGATAGGATTGGATTAAATTTAGTGTTGTGATGTGTTTTGTGTTGTATGAGATTGAATTAAAATAATCACATCTCTTGTTTGGTATGATATGAGATTGAATAAAATAAAAAATGTTATTTCATATATTTAATACAGTGTGAAATTTATTAATATAAAATAAAATAAAATGATTTTAAGATAAATTAAGTATTTAATTTTTAAAAAATAAATAAAATATTTAAAATTTATATTAAAGAAAATAACATTTTAAATTAATATTTAATATTTAAAAAATATTTTTAAATATTATAATAAGAGATATTTATTAATTTTAGAATTAAATTAAAATAATAAAAGAAGAAGAATTAAAAATAAAAATAAAAACATGGGACTAAATAGCCCCGACTCATCTGGATAAAATGGTTGCATAAAATTGGACTAGTTAAAAAAATTATTTAAATTAAAAAATTAAAATATTTAAATTGTTCATTTAAAAATAATTTAAATATTTAAAACCAATTTTAAACAAAATGATATTTCTTTTTATATTTTAATATTGAAAAAGATTTTTTAAAATGTTTAAAATAAACTATTTTATTATATTAAAATATGTTTATATTTTAATTACATAAGAAACAAAACAATCGAAAAGAGAGAAAAAAAATTATAAAGCGGTGGAACTAATTAGTCCCACAAATGTGGGATAAGTTGGTTGCATGAGATTATTGTAATCCCATCCCATCCCATACAATCAACAAACATGGGAGATGAGACTAAAATTAGTCTTATCCTATCTCATCCCATCCCATACACCAAACATACCCTTGGTGATTCGTAGACAAGGTCAGATTTCAGTGTACCATATTATGACAGTTATGATAGCTACAATATATTTGATTATCATTTACCACAAATGTTATAATGTCATATGTAATACCTATGCATGTAGATCAGCAATATCTATAAAGTTGGGTAAATCCAAACTACCCAATTCATAGATTCGCTAAGATCAAGTAACATATACGTTGCATACTAATAATTACCTTGAAAACTGCACAAGCACATTTTCCTGGGAAAATTATTGTTTGAATCAAAATGAAAATGTATCTTATGTCTTTAAACTACCAAGGAATTCATTTTGGTATTAAATTTCAGACATGCATTATATTATGTATGAATTATGATAGAATCATGGAACTATATTTTTTTTAATTATAATTTTGTTTATTAAATATTTAATTTCTTTTTATTATATATAATATTGTAAAAGTAAAACAATATATTATTCTATTAAATACTTAATTTTAAAAATTATATGTAGACTTTATCTGTGGAGAAAATATTGGTTGCACTTGGTGCAACAACCATCACACGTTGATTGGTGCACCGGAGCCACTCAAATCTTGACATCTGTTTTTGTATTGCTACTCAAGCCAACAACTCATCCAAGTGATCTAACTCAGTTTTTATCACTTATCAGACAACAAAATCTCATATCCTCAGTTCTCATGTGTTTACACTCTTCTACAACTTTATATATATATATATATATATTTTTTTTTTTCTCACAAAATTTTCCCTCTTCTCACTCCTCTCTGTTTCATCTCAAAATTATTTTCATTCTTTTCCATTAAAATGTAAATTGATTGATTTGTCTTCCCTACTGTCATTGCCTCTAAAAACTTGCATTTCATCTATCTTTGATTTCACAAGTTCACAAATTTAAGGATTAAAAGGTAAACTTTTGGGATGTTTTTGTTGAAATTTTAACTAATTTTAGTTCTTGAAGAACTTTTGATCACATATTTTATTCTATTGGAATGTAAATTAGGACTAGGCATACTATTTTAACACTATTTAAATATATCATGTGATTTGTGAAGTTGATGTGAATTGTGGAGTTATTGTTACTGGGTGTAAACAAAGATAAAACAAGGTGTTAAATAATGAACTAAAGGTGTTTGATAAAAAGCCTGAAACAAAATTTCTCAAGCATTTTAGTTAAGCTTTAATGGAGCTTCAATGGAGGTTTTCTGGAGAGAAAAATATTTCATTGACAATAAAGATAACTAACAATATCAAATTAACCAACAACACATGAGCTAACAATATTGACATTAGCTAAAATGAGTGCACCATAATTTCAGCATAACAACATTCTGCAGCATGTGGAGTCAATTCAAGTTCCAAGAACATGGGAGCTGCAAGAATCAAAATGTTGGGATGAAATTGCATGGAATGAGAAGCAGTTTGAGGAGAGTCTTGGGATGATCACAAAAGTAACCCAGAAAGAGATCATGGAGAGAGCAGGGTTAGAGGAATACATATTAAACTGGTAACTGGATTGTGTTTCAATTTGATCTATATGGGAAGACGGGAGGAGATTGTGTATCACACTGTTGATTCTAAAGAGGAGCATAAGACTTGCCTTGCCTGCTCCTATGAATTGTGAAATTCCAAGTACAACTTCGAAGTCGGACAGAGATTTTTATGAGGTTGGAAATATCTTCATTTTTGTATTAGATATAAAATTGTGAACAAGATGGCTTGAACTTACATAAATGGATGATGAAAAAATGCTACAAACCAAAAAAAAAAAAAAATTGTATGTTCAACCATACAATTCCAAATAAGCTAACATGGCTAATTAATCCCAAATAAGTTGAAATGTTTAGTATGAACTAAATTTCAACCAAATAATATCTTCAAAAGTAAACACAATCTACATTAATAGATATTTGAAGCCATGAATGACTCTAAGACAAAAAGAAGTTACAGTTGTTGGAAATTCTATACACTAGCCAAAATGTCTACATCAACTTATCATTAGAATTTGGTTGAGTCAAATTTAGATATCCTTTACTTGGTAAGAATTGAAATGGCTTTGTTGAGTCTGGAACTGATTTAAACCACAAAAGTTCAAATCCTGCATCACAATTGGTTATATTACAATTCAAATATAATTAATTGTTTCCATAAAAAAATACATTAAAAAAAAATGACTTACCTATGTCAATGAAGGTTAGTTCGGCCTCCAATGGAGCTCAATTAAAAAGAAGATGAAAAAAAAAAAATTGAAAAAAAAAAAATTGGAGGTCATTTTTGAGACTTTTTGGTAATTTATGAGACTTTTGGTAATATTTAAGACTTTCTGGATACAAATGAAATTTTCCGAGATTGTTTGGGCAAAGTCTCGGAAATATGAACTTGGAGTTCATTTTCGAGACCTTTTAGTAATATCCGAGACTTCTGGTAATTTCCGAGACTTTCTGGTATAAATTAAATTTTCTGAGACTTTGCCTAAAAAGTCTCAGAAACTATCATTTGTATCCAGAAAGTCTCAGAAATTACCAAAAGTCTTAAAAAATAACAGAAGGTCTCAGAAATGACCAAAAGTCTCAGAACAGTTCATTGTTGCCCAAAAAGTCTCGGAAATTACCAAAAGTCTCGAAAATGCTTAAAATGTCTCATAAATTACTTGAAAAGTTTCAAAAATACATGAAAAGTCTCTAAAATACATGAAAAGTCTCAGAAAATACGTGAAAAGTCTCAGAATTATTTTTTTTCCAAATGCACACCTGATTAAAGATTAATCGGAAATACATGAAAAGTCTCGGAAATTACCAAAAGTCTAGGAAATGCTTAAAAAGTCTCGGAAATACATGAAAAGTCTCGAAAAATACATGAAAAGTCTCAGAAAATACGAGAAACTACTAGAAAAGTCTTGGAAAGTGCATGAAAAGTCTCGAAATTTTATTTTCCAAATGCATACCTGATTAAAGATTAAATTGTGAGAATCACCAACATGATGAACTAATTGATTAAGGTTTGCATGATGAGATGCAGGTGTGACTTGAGATGCACCGCTAACATCTTGATTGTGTTTGCCTGCATATTTATATACATTAAAAAAATAAAACACATTATATATCACAAAATTTATATATGTATATATTCATATATTTGCACTACAAAAAAAAAAAAAAAAAAAAAAAAAAGCTTATCAGTGACAAACTATTTTCAACGGGGCTAATTGCCGTCAGAAATGGTACCATTTTCGACGGCCATTTTAGTGCCGTCGAAAATGAGTAAAAATATGATACCACATTTCCGACGGCCAAATGCCATCGGAAATAGTCGAAAAAGCCGTCAATTTTGTTTCCAATTCCGACGGCACAAAAAGTACCGTTGGAAATAGTATTTGTCCCGTTGAAAATGAGGAAAAGGAATACACTATTTTTGACGGCTTAATGTCGTCGGAAATAGTCTTGTTCTATTTGAAAAAAATAGAATACACTATTTCCGACGATCTCAATGCCGTCGGAAATAGTCTTGTTCCATTTGAGAAGAGACAAAAAGGAATATACTATTTCCGACGGCTTAAATGCCGTCAGAAATAGTCTTGTTCCATTTGAAAAGAAAAAATGGAATACACTATTTTCGACGACATTGAGGCCATCGGAAATAGTCTTGTTTTATTGATCTCAATTTCATGGAATAAATAAATAATTTATTATTATAATATTAATTAATAAATTATAATGGAATGTATGTAATTTATAACACTATACAAAAAATGTGACTTGTAGATCAATATTTTAAATGTATCACTATATGTTTTAAATGTATCCAAAATTCACTGTCAACAAAAACTCTAATAATTTTAATAAAATATTATTTTAAAAAACAATATCTCAATAGTTATATTTAAATAGTATACAAAAAAGTATATTTAATTACATAGTATACAAACATATCAATAGCTTATATATAAATAATATGCAAAACACATCAAATATAAGGTTATAGCAAAATGGTAAGGGAAACCCTTACTGTCATCCAGGTTAAGGGTTCAAGCCACATGAATTTCATGGATTTAGAGTGCCACATGCTGGGTGATGTGACGTGTGTCGGGGTGACATGGCATGTGACACGTGGTGACTATCAAGTCTAGTCACACTATTTTTTTTTTTATAATTCGACTATTACTGACGGAATTTTCATTTTTTCCGACGGCCATGGCCGTCGGAAATGATAGTATTTGTAACGGCTCGTTAGTGAATAGTTATTTTTGACAAACGTATTTGTGAGGGCCTCCAACGGCTTTTTCTAGTCGAAAAAGCGTATTTCCGATGGCAAATGGTCTTTTCCAATGACATTTAGCCGTCAGAAAAGACCATTTTTTTTGTAGTGTTGTTAATTTCTTTATACCTTTTGTCACCTTCCTTTTCCGCTTCTCCAAATTGCTTTTCAATAGTATTCGTGAGTCTTTTAGTCCTAACAACTGGTGGATTCAAAATTGGCACCTCATTACCAACAACATCAGTATTTGGTTGCTCATCCATTTTTTTCAAGCATTCCAATGCAGTAATAGTTTATTTGTCTTGCTCAAGTAGCTTCATTAACTTTGCTATTTTTTCTTTCACAATTTTAGTTCCAGACTCGGTTAAAGAAGCTATATTGTAAAGATTATTTCCTGCATGCATCAATTCACTAAGGCGTAATGAGTGAACAGACTTTTCATTACTACTTGAAGATGCCAATCTGTCACTAGTCGTCGAAATTCCTTTTTTTGCATCTTTAGTCCACCTCTTCAATATGTATTCTAATAGAATGCTAGTGAGATTGTTGAAATCAAATACTTTTAAAGCATGATGACACAATATTCCCATAGATTCAAATAACTTACAACAACATGAAACATTTAAAGTAAGTGAATTATATTGAACTTCAAAAACTCTTTGTTTGCCTTCTTCAGTTGCTTCCTAGATATGCAACTCTCGATCAATAGAAACCTCTTTCATCCTTACTCCCATGCAACCCATTAACTTTGTTTGAAAAAAATTTAAACATCTTGTTGGTGTACACTTGAACTTTATGGCTTAGTATTCCACTTGGTATCTTGAGACGAGATACACTGTTTTTACATCGATAATATTCATCCTCTAACTCCGCAAAGCGCATTTCTTTTATTTTTTTTTTGTTTTTTTCTCATAATGCTGAACAAATTTAATGAGATTCATCGTTTTTGTGGAAATTTGATGGAAAACATTATTTGTGCTCTCACTTCGTTAGGTGGATTTAATATTTGCTGAAAAAATATCTAAACTATAAGATGAACACCATTTTTCTCTAAGTGAATACAATGTTTGAAGCCATGAATGACTCTGAAGGTTGAATTTATTGATCATATCATTCCAAGAGGCTTCAAATTCCATTTCACTAAGACACCAATAAAATCACTTGTTAAACAATCTCTTGAACTCATGGTTAGCATAATGGTTGGCAAGATGCTGTGTAGCATTCTTGGAAATGTGTCAAGTGCATAATCGATGACGTGCATTTGGAAAGATTTTTGCAATTGCATTCTTTATTGCTTTATCTTGATCTATGAAAATAGTTTTTGATTGTTTATTTCTCATCGACTCCAAAAATGACTCCAACAACCAAACAAATGATTTCGTACTCTCATTTAACAAAAAAGCACAACCAAATAGCACATTCTTCCAGTGATGATTAACTCCCACAAACGGAGCACAAATCAAATTATATTTGTTGGTTCTAAAATTAGTGTCAAAGCATACAACATCACCAAATAATCATAATCAAATTTATGGATATTTCGGGGATTTTGGTGTAAGAGGTTGGAATGCTGGTGCAATAAGTTGGGATGTTCGTGTCGGAGGTTGGGATGCTGGTGCAACAGGTTGGGATGCTTATGCAGGTAATTTTGATCAAATTGTGGTAGAAAACAAGGAGGAATGAGTCAAATTCATGAAGATTATTTGAGTATGACTCTCTCTTCAATGAGTATAGACACAAAAAGTAGTTATTTGGGTGATTCGTAGATAAGGTTAGGTTCTTATGTACTATATTATGGTAGTTATGGTGCTTGCAATATATTTGATTATCCTTCTCCTCAAATGCCATATACAATGCTTATGTATGTAGTAATATCCACCAAATTGGGTAAATCTAAACTACCCAATTCATGAATCAGTTGGAAAAGATCAAACAACATACACATGGCATATTAACAATTACCTTGAAAACTATACAAGCACGTTTTCTTGGGAAAATTATTATTTGAATAAAGATGAAAATGTATCTTATGTATTTGAACTAGTAAGAAATTCTTTTTGGTTTTAAATTCAGACATGCAATGTATTATCTATCGTGTATGAATTATGATTTATGATAAGAATCTTAGAAGTATGAAACTATATATATATATATATTAATGATAATTTTGTTTATTAAATATTTAATCTCTTTATATTGTATATAAATATATAATATTGTAAAAGTGAAACAAAATATTATTTTATTAAATACTCAAATTTAAAATTTATATACAAACTCTATCTATGTTATAATTTATAATAATCTCATAACTATGTTAATTTATCGTTGAAATATGATTCATTTGATGTATAATTACTAGTTTAGACTTGTCTTAAAATTTTACAAAAACTTTCTAACTTTAGATGCAAATATCATCATTTTTTTTTTAATTTTTAAAAGAATATCCACCGATATCAATATTATCCTCGAAATATCGATAAATTTAGAAGTCCGATACCGATATTTCATTCCTTGTTTTTGATCAAAATAATTTAAGTTTTCCAACTTCACCAAGGATATCAAATAAAATATACATAATAATAGGGATGGCAACGGGTTGGGTTTAGATGGGTTTTACAAAATTCAAACCCGCACCCGTGAAAATTTTCCTCACCCACGCCCGCCCATGAACCCGTGAAAATAAACGGGTTCGAGTTCGAGTTTCACCCGCGGGTTTCATGCGGGTTTGCGGGTAACACCCACCAACCCGCAAAATATATTAATTTATAAATATTTAATATTTAATTATATTTTTTTATATACACAATAGAGAACTCTTCTTTATTTATAACATATCACAGAGAATTATAAATACAATAATATAAAGCACTACCAAGTAAAACTCCAAATGGATCTCCAAAGGCAAAACAAATAAGCAAGCACGATGTTTCGTAAGAGTAAAACTAGCAAATGTAACCTATCATTAGCTATATATAAATGAGAGCTGAGAATTGTAATTCTCAAACTTAGAATGAATATAGTTTTTATATTTTATTCTCTGTATGGTCAAAAAGGTTCAATTAGAGTTTAAATTTATAATATTTTAAATAATAAATATTATATAATTTTTATTTATGTGGGTTCGCGGGTTCACCCTAGGGTTCGTTTTCTCAACCCGCACCCACACCCAAACCCATTTATACGGGTTCATGGGTTCGCGGTAGTGGTGGCCACGGTTCAGTTTTGGACCGAAACCGACGGTTTCAGTTTGGTGGCCACCCAAAACCGAAACCGAAACCGGAACCACTGGTTTGGTTACCGATTTCAAACCGGTGATTTGATGGTTTCGGTTTGGTCCGGTTTCGGTTTCGGGTTTTTTTTTTTTATATAATATTAATTCTTCCCAATCATAATTCCACTGAACAAATTTTTAAATAAAAAATATTTACAAACATTTTTCATTGAAGTATTTAAGTATTTCACAATGTTTAAAAGAAAAGAAATTGACATTTATTAATAAATACAACTTTACAATTTCACAAAAAAATAAAATAAATTAGAAATTGGCCTTGAAGCCTTGAATTCAAATATACAATATTACAATGAAATAAAGTTAAAATTAAAAAAAAAAAAAAAATACCGGTCTTGCACTTAATTTTTTACCACAATTAAGCTGCATACGTATCCTCTATCAATGTAGAGGAATCAAAGACCACGTAGTTCTTTTACCTTTAATTAGTTGTTCGGTGTTAGAGGTTGGAAGTTGGAACGGAATCTATTCACTGTCTTCCGTTCTTTTGGTTTGTTTATCTTTGAAGAAGTCGTCCACTATCTCCGGCTGGAGTTCTTGTTGTCTATATTTTGCCTTTGTCTAATCATCAACACACGCCTGGATTTCACGTGATTGTGGAGACATAGATGACCGTCTTGGGTCCAAAATATTTCTACCTGCACTAAATTCTTGTTCCACAGCAACGGTAGAAACCAGTGTTCCATGAATTTGTTTGGCAATAATAGACAAAATTGGATAATCCTATTGATGACTCTTCCACAAAACCTGGAGACTAAATTCATCATCTAAAAATTCATGAGTGTCTTTTAAATACCAGTCAAGCTCAGAGACCGTTGAGGATGAAGAAGATGTTCGTAATTTTTTGGTTCTTTGGGAAAACAATCGATCCTCTAAACCCCTTAATTCAAATTTTGTGGAATTACTAGTACCACCAGATGTGGGTTGAGGTTGTGAAACCGGTATGTTCAAAGACGGATCATACATTTTAAGATATTCATCGTATAATTCATAAAGCAATTTCTTAACGGAATTACAATACCGAAGAACATCAACTTCTAAATCTAAACATTTGTAATAATTAGTTAAATATTCTTGCAAACATTTAAATTTAAAGCGTGGATCTAAACACGGTGCAAACAAGTAAATATTTGGAATCTCCCCATAATACTGTAATCATTTTGTCCTCATGGCAGCAACACATGGACTCAATTGAACATTAAATTCACAATCATTAAATGCACCAACAATATTAACACTTTGAATAAAAAATAAATGAGTAGTGGGATAGTAAACACCAGATAAAGCGGTGGTAGCATCATTAAAAACACGTAACAATTCAAGAATTTTTATAGATGCATCCCAATGGTTCAATTGAAGAAAAATTGAAGGAACATTATAAGTAATAAAAGAAACTAATAAATCCCTATATTCAACACTTTCACTAAGCAACTTATAAGTTGAATTCCAACGAGTGATAATATCTTGAGAAATTTTTTTGGGACATATATTATTCTGAGAGCAATATTTTAACCATTGTTTCTGGATTTTGTTATGCCTCAAGATATAGTTAATACTATCTCTAATTGGTCTAATAAAAGCAGAAAGCTTTGTTAATCCAGTTTGAACACACAAATTTAAAACATGGCATGCACAACGTTGATGAAATAATTTACCTCTAAAATAGGGATTGCACAAATCCTGTAACATAGGAATAGATGCGGTATTGCTTGCAACATTATCAAAGCCAATAGCAAAAATTTTGTTTAGGATATTATACTCTTGAAAAATGATTTTAAGGAGTTGAAAAATATTTTGAGCTGAATGCGAGTTATCGAAAATATGAAATGCAAGAATTCTTTTTTGTATGTCCCAGTCATTGTCCATATAATGACATATGACACCCAAATATGATTGACTACCAAAATTGTCGCTCCATATGTCAGCACATATAGAAACGTGGCCTTGAAATTGAGAAAAAAAAAGTTTTCAATCTATTTTTTTTCTTTTTTGTAAATGCCATTTAGTGTACGTGTTAGAGTGGCTCTAGAAACACGTTGCATTGCAGGATTTAATGCATTTTGACAATAATTAACAAAGCCTACTTTCTCTCAAAAACCAAAAGGTAAGTGTTCAGTTGCAACCATTAATGATAATTGTTCTCTATTTTTTCAGACGTGTAATGAAATAATTGATTAGAAGGGGTTGCGTACATGGAGATTTGGGCTTGGTTACTCGCCACCTCGTATTCAGATGGGTGATTTTTTTATTTTTTTTTATTTTTTATTTTTTATTTTTTTATGGGTCAAGAACATGCCATATCCGAAGTTTCTTGCAACCTTGTATGATTTGGTGCAGTAATTGCACTGGATTTGGAAACATCCATAATCTAACTTAGTTTTCTTTATATGCACTTTGAAGAGTTCGGACTTCATCGGCTTTTCTTCTTCACCTTTACTTGCAAAAAGATCATCCGAAGGGGCTGGGGGGTCAGATAGATTTTCATCAGTATTGGGGGTATTGTGAGCGGGGTCGAGTTCGTCGAACTTAGGAATTATTAGAGGGGGATTATGACTAGAAGAGGGATCGGATCCAAACCGATCTTGAAGAAACTAGTGAAAAGTCACATCGTCGTAAGTGACAGCATCACCAATGTGTTCTAACAAGTTTTGCATTGGACCATTTCCTTTGTTCACATTTCTTGAACTATCTTCCCCACTTGCCATTGAAAAATTAATAATAATAAAATATAGAGTAAAAAAAAATGATTGAAAAAAAAATATATTGTTGGAATAAGAGTGGTAAGCAAGTAAAAAAAAAAATGATTGAAAAAATATATTGTTAGAATAAGAGTGGTAAGCAAGTAAAAAAAATATATATGATTGAAAAAAAAAATATTGTTAGAATAAGAGTGGTAAGCAAGTAATATATATATATATATATGATTGAAAAAATATATTGTTGGAATAAGAGTGGTAAGCAAGTAAAATATACATATATATATATATGATTGAAAAAAATATATTGTTGAAATAATAGTGGTGAAATTTTTTTTATGATGGTCAAAAATAGAAGAAATAAACATTGTAAATCAATTTGATGATTGAAAAAATAGACGACAGTAAAAAATAGAAGAAATAATTTATATATGAATGAGAATTAAATGAAATTGTAGAATGTAAAGAGAATTGAGAATTTGATATGTGTGTGTGTGTGTGTGTGTGTGTGTAAGGGGTGAAAAAAAATAAATTAAATGGCCGTTGGGAACCAATTAGAGCATCTCCAATGCAAAAATGACTTGCATACCAATAATTGTTGACATGACAACAAGTCAAAAGACTTGCTTCCTATGTGACATAAAAATAGACTTGATAGACAATCAACTCAAAATTTGGTCTCCAATGCTTCCGTCTAAATACAATTTTTTTTAATGACGTGTCCATCTTTTTTTCTTATTTTATTTTTTATTTTATTTTTTTGCCAAAAATATATGAAAAATTAATGTCAATTTTAAATGTTTGCCGAGTCAACCTAAAAAATAGCTATGCAATAAACCGTCTGAAATTTCAGACGCCGTGCAACGTGGTAGTATTTGATTGGTTTTTTTTTTTTCCAATGTTTCAGTAATCAGAACGGTATTTTTTTTAAATTTGCTGCCACGTGGCAGCGTCTGATTGGTTGAAATTTTGTTTTTATAAAAAAAATAGGCAGTTTAAACCGTTGACAAAACTGTCGGTTTTGACCGATTTGTAGAAGTGCCAAACCGAAACCAAAACCAAAACTAAAACCGGAACCACTGGTTTTCAAACCGACAGTTTAGGATCCGATTTTCATTTTCGTTTTCGGTTTCGGTTTGGCACGATCGGTTCTGGTTTAACTGTGGACAAAACCGATGGTTTACCAGAACCGTGGCCACCTCTAGTTCGCGGGTCATAAATTCACCATCCAAACCCGACCCTGTAGGGTCGAGTTCGGGCGGGTGCGGGTCAAATTGCCATCTATTATATATCGGTAAATATTTTTTTCTTAAAAAAATTTAAAATATTTTTTTTAAAAATAAAATAAATAAAGACGATAGTTATTTATTTATTTATTTATTTATTTATTTATATATATATTTTTATATATTTTAAATTTTTTAAATTTTTTTTTAGGTTTATTTATTTATTTGAAACACCACTCCAACTCAACCTTGATTATCCATCCAAGTTTATAATTTATCAATTTATAGGTATGTTTATCCAATTCCAATCTCGAGAGCTATCTATTCTATGCAAAAATATATTTTTAAAACACCATCACATTACGTTTTTGTCTGTGTCTTGGAAACGAGATATGAATTACACACAAGCAATAACAACCCAAGAAGATATATAAAACGAAGACAAACTCTTCACAGAAGAAGCAAAACTTCGGTAACAAAACAATCATCAGAGATCGGAAAAATAAAAAAAATGCTGACGACTTTAGCCAAGAGAACAGCTTTATCTTTGAAGTCCAACAATTCACTTCAGCTTCTTCAGACAAGACATCTCTGTCTGGGTGTCCTCCCCGATGGTCTCGACAGAAACTCCGATGCTTTTGTAAGAAATTCCCAGGTCATCGGAGGTCTCATCTCTGAGCTCCACACCCACATCGAAAAAGTATACACTTGTCTCCCTCTGTGTCGATATATCAGTGTTATGTTTTGTTTTGTGTAGTTGCAGGGTTTATTTGAGTGATTTTGGTTCTGGTTTTTTTATTTTTTATTTATTTTTTATTTTTTATTTTTTATATTTTTATATATATTTTTTAAAGGTTCTAGCTGGAGGAGGAGTTGAGGCAGTGAAGAGGAACCAGAGCAGGAACAAGCTTTTACCGAGAGAAAGGATTGATCGCCTTATCGACCCGGGTTCTTCTTTTCTTGAGCTTTCTCAGGTTTAGTTTAATTTTGTTTTCAGATTTTTCTTTCTGTTATTTGTGCTGCATTTTTAGTTGTAATTGATTTTTGGATCAGTTGTGAACTTGTGATGGCGTATGGATCGAATTCGAATACAAGGGATTGTAATGTTGTAGTGCTGATGTTAATTTGCATGAATTTGGGTGTGATAGTGAATTGAATGGTTTGTTTATGTTGGAAAATACATTTCTTTTTAGAGGTGGAATTGTATAATTGCTTCAAACTTGAAGCTAGTTGCAAGTCTGTTTATTGACTCATTGACTCAAAGTTGGAATCATAAGGCTGCTGATCATTGTCCAATGATGCATGGACATGAAATCGTAGATTCATTGTTGATCTATAATTACGCATAATTTTATCCCTTCTATCGAAACCAGTTGCATTAGTATACAATGAGACTAATTTCCATGGTAGATGATGGTGTGCAAGTCTTATTGTAAGTTGATTGAGAGCTGGATGTTTTAGTAGCATATTTGTGATGCTGTTATTTCTTATATGTATTATTTTGAATGAAGCTTGCAGGTCATGAATTATATGGAGAACCCTTACCATCTGGTGGGATAATCACCGGAATAGGTCCTGTGCATGGTCGACTTTGTATGTTTGTGGCTAATGACCCTACTGTTAAGGGAGGAACCTATTATCCTATCACTGTTAAGAAGCATCTTAGGGCACAAGAGATTGCTGCACAATGCAAACTACCATGCATATATCTCGTGGATAGTGGAGGTGCTTTTCTTCCCAAGCAGGCTGAGGTGTTCCCTGACAAGGATAATTTTGGTAGAATTTTCTATAATCAAGCCATAATGTCGGCTGAAGGCATCCCCCAAATTGCATTAGTATTAGGTTCCTGCACAGCCGGGGGTGCCTATATTCCTGCAATGGCTGATGAAAGTGTAATGGTCAAAGGAAATGGTACGATATTTCTGGCTGGACCCCCTCTTGTAAAGGTTAGTTCCAGACCTTCTGGTGTCCAAATTTGTCCATCGAGTAATTCATAAATCCTTTTCATGATCACTCGTTTCTTTCATAATGTTTTATGAATTATTGTCAAAATAAGAAATACATGCATGTATTTGTTTATGTATCTATGTTTCTAAAACATAGATTATATCTAAAGGAGAAATTTCAGTAGGCTGCTACAGGAGAGGAAGTCTCTGCAGAGGATTTGGGGGGTGCTGCTGTGCACTGCAAGACATCAGGTGTTTCAGATTATTTTGCTCAAGGTAATTAATTCGGTCTGCTGGTGTTCTCATCTTATGTATGTACCACTACAGAAGTTAGTTTGATTCTTTGATCATTGCAATGCTTGTAGCTTGCCATTGGTGTTCACATGTGTGATTTTGTATGTTCTTTTAGATGAACTGCACGGACTTTCTCTTGGGAGGAACATCATCAAGAACTTGCACTTGGCTGGGACACAGTTGACAACAAATGGATTTCAAAATATAAATCCTGAATATAAAGAACCATTATATGATGTAAAGGAGCTTCGTTCCATTGCACCAGCAGACCTCAAACAGTCGTTTGATATCCGATCAGTTATTGCTCGAATAGTAGATGGAAGTGAATTTGATGAATTCAAGAAATTGTATGGCACTGTGAGGACATTTAAAGAACTCAAATTCTTTTCTTTAGCTGTGTTACATACTTACATTGTAATATTATAATTTTCTGACCTGGTTGCTTCTATACAGACTCTTGTGACAGGTTTTGCTAGAATCTTTGGTCAACCTGTGGGAATTATTGGAAACAATGGGATACTGTTCAATGAATCTGCTCTAAAAGGGGCCCATTTCATTGAACTTTGCACTCAACGTAAAATTCCTTTGGTCTTTCTTCAGAACATTACTGGATTTATGGTAAGTAATCCATTTACATGTTCTGTTACTGAGTTGACAAAAGCTTTCTGACATGCTCATGTCCTTAGATTTATAAGGAGAGATGCATGCAAACCAATTTACTCAGGAATTTATGAGCTTTTTGAATCTTTTCTTTTCCATGCCACTTTTAGAAATAATGTTATATAAGTTAAGATGTATATTCTGGAAGTTGATAAAGGTGTGGAACCATATTGGTTAGGTTGGCTCAAGATCCGAGGCAAATGGTATTGCGAAGTCTGGAGCAAAAATGGTGATGGCAGTTTCTTGTGCAAAGGTTGGCTATGGAAATTTGTTCACATTATTGTATTATTTTGCTTGTAATTATGAGTTGCAGATTTAATGAAATAATTAAGAAATGAAAGGGAAAAACAATAACTTGTACCTATTCTAATCACACTGTGTAGGTACCAAAAATTACCATAATTGTTGGTGGAAGTTTTGGTGCTGGAAATTATGCAATGTGTGGTCGTGCTTATAATCCCACATTTATGTTTTTGTGGCCAAATGCCAGAATATCTGTAATGGGTGGTCCTCAGGTAGTCTCGTAAATCATTACTTTATTGCTTATAATATTATGTTAATGAATTGTCTTGTCTTACATTTGAAATGAGTGAGCAGAAGTCGATCATCGTGTAATAATCTTTTCTATGTTTCTTATGTCTATTATTTGTATCTGCCTAGATTTTTGGTTGTGCTTGTGACCTCTTAGAACATATTTCTCTCTGTCCAGTGTAGTAGAGATTAGATTACCATTCTGAGTTGTTCACCTACATTAACATCATGTTTGATTTTCAATCCTTGTTAGGTATTTAGATTGAACAAGTCAATAAAAAAGTTTTCTTATAAACATTCTGTGCATGTCGTGAACATCATATAGTGTTTAAGCAGTGGGCAAGTCTCATAAGTTGTTTTGACTACTTGAAAAATGAGTACCTTTGCCATTTACTGCACAAATACTTCATCTCAGATCATCATGAAAAATGGTTTTCTTTGTACTCTTAGAAAATTTTGCTTGGTTTCCTTGACATCTGGACTTCTCGACTGCATTTTTATATTATTAAAACTATCCCGCTACACGAGAATTACTTGACTCTGTATTCAACAATTTATCAGTTGTATTCTGGAATAATTTTCTTTCTCTGCCAATATTCAGGCTGCTGGTGTGCTGTCCCAAATAGAGAAGGCTAACAAGAAAAAGCAAGGAGTTCAGGTAAACTTTATTTCTTTTTTGGCTAATTGGCACTAATGCTCCCTGAACTCTTCAAAACTTTGCACTATGCCCTCTGTACTTTTTTTTCCGGCACTAAACCCTCTGAACTCTCATTTTATTGGCAAATATCTATAGTCGGCTTTCGCCAATTTGTGAAAGTTTAGAGGGTTTAGTGCCCAAAAAAAAAAAATATAAGGGGCATAGTGCAAATTTTTGAAGAGTTTAGGGGGTATCAGTGCCAATTAACCTTCTTTTTAAGTAAAAGATGTTATATCTTATATTCATCCAAATACCCGAAGAAGCAAGTCGTGCTTATTTGCATCCACACACGGTCATGTATTAATTGCAGTGGACAAAGGAAGAAGAGGAAAAGTTCAAAGCAAAGGTTATAGAGTCTTATGAGAAAGAAGGAAGTGCCTATTACTCCACAGCAAGACTTTGGGATGATGGAATCATTGATCCATCCGACACAAGAAAAGTCATCGGTTTCTGTCTTTCTGCTTCCCTTAACCACCCCACAGAAGATACCAAATATGGCGTGTTTAGGATGTAATTCAACAAACTTAGTAGACTCTGATTCCACAAAGTTCAATAAGAAATAATTTGATTCTTCAGGTATCTGCATACAAAGCCTGCTTTCACTATTTCTAAATGTGTCTACTTTTTTATAAATGTTATGGAAATTTCCGCATTGATTCCATTGAAGCAATCAAGCTTCAAGATCTGACAATTGCAAAGCGTCTGTATATTGATGTTATACAGACAGCTAACAATTGTCATACTTGAAGCGATTGACCTTAATAATTTCCCTATCGTGCCCAGAACCACCTTTGTTGTCTGTAAATTTCCTTATTTGGGGACTTTAAACATTGTATAAGAACTGGCTTCTTGGTCTGTTTACACACACGCACAAAAGGTGAGAAAATTCTGTCATTTTCTCGCCATTTGTTTGAAGAAATGAAAAAACATTGCTTTTATGACAAAGTTTGATGGCATGAAATTTTACCCGATAATTAAACTTCAATTGACCTGTCAACAGCTTCAAGTTTGACTATCAACAATTCATCAACTCGTGCTCTCAATTTTGACATTTACTAGTTACATGGGAAATAATATAAAATTAAAAATTTACTATTACGTAAAACCAACGTAAAGCGCTCGTGGCCTAATGGATAAGGCGTCTGACTTCTAATCAGACGATTGTGGGTTCGAGTCCCACCGAGCGTGCGTCTTTTTATTTTTATTTTTTTAATTGTTTATATTAAAAAAAATAAAAAAGTGGGTCCCCCATCAGATCCATCTTAACAAACTTGTTTCTGATTTGTCTTTATCAAAATCACAGATCAGATGACGAGGACGATGACGATGATAAGCAATCTCAACAAAAACGTGCTGCTTCTGCTTTCTCTCCGTTTTGTTTTTGTGGTTACACAGACCCAGCAGAGACTCACTGATACACACAACACAACCAGCACAAACACGAAACCTACCCAACCAACTATCTCTCTCTCTCTCTCTCTCTCTCTCCTCCATCAGCCATTCCGTCTTCCATTTCTCAACCAACCTGATATATCAATATCATATATAAACATATACAGTTCTTTTGATCTAACAAAAAAACTAACTAGGTTCGATTTATTTTTCAACAATTATGGCTGCTGCTACTGTTTCTTCTTCTTCTTCTTCTTCTTGTCATTCAACCACTCCACGGCTCTCCTCTTCCTCTTCTTTTTCTTCTCACAAACTAAACACACTCTCATTTCCCTCTCGTTTCCACTTCCAAAACGCATCCCTCAAGTCTCGAAACGCGTCTCTTCCCTTCAAGATTCTCTGCATGCGTGAATCTAGAGGTAAACCATTTTCTCTCTCCTTTGGATTTGATCTTTCTCTTTTTAGGGTTATGTAGTTTGATTCCAGTCGTCTAATCTTTTATTGTACTGGGTATTTGTTCCTTTTTTGAATTGATTAGTCTTTAAGAGTATGAAAAATCTAAGTTTTTTTTTCAGCTAAACGAATTTGCAGGTTTTTAGAACAAAATGTGATTTGGGATTTTAATTCTGATTTCTGAATTGTTTTAGCAATCTAGTGAAGCTACAGTGTGTGTTAGGTTGGTCTAGGTTTGGATGCTATTGAATTGACATTTATGTAGAATTACAGGAAGGGTAGTTAAAAATGTTAAAATTTAAGTAAATATAATGAAAGCTAAACAACTGCAAGTTTATACAATTGACTTGATCTTCTATATTTATGCCTAGTGAAAGAGCTGCAGTTGATGTTTTTAAATTTTACATGATAGAGCTCCATTCATGTGGTGTGGCAATACAGCTAGATTGGAAAAGTTAATTCACTGTTATTTATAAATGACAAAATCTTGTGGAAGGAAGGATGATGTATTGTTGTTGATGACTTCAACTTTTTAGAGGGCATTTCCTGCCTACCACTAGATGCCGGCGGTTCATACTTTAGTGCAAATGAAATTCTTAAGCATGAGATATGATTAATGTTGTTCTGATGGATCATTGTAAAGTGTACTTGCAGTATAAAAGTTCTCCAGATTCAATAAAAATTTTCAGAGAAGGATTTTTTGTTAATTGTTTCCAGTTGCTCTTTCGGCCTTTCACTTTTATTGGCCGTTTTATTGTTTGCATTTTTGTCTATTTATTTGTTTATTTGGTTGGGTAAGGTGTCATTAATATACAGAGATTGTTAATTAAA
Organism: Acer campestre; assembly: GCA_954870605.1. Classification (NCBI taxonomy): domain Eukaryota; kingdom Viridiplantae; phylum Streptophyta; class Magnoliopsida; order Sapindales; family Sapindaceae; genus Acer; species Acer campestre. The sequence continues at coordinate 33,382,375 of OX940802.1, read as the reverse complement.
ATTGACTGGATCCTTGATATTGATGTTTTTAACTTTTCCTCCATGGCGACTTTGATTATTCACTGAATATATGACATAGAAATTCTATATAACTGAGCATCATGATACTGATGGGCTTGTTACACCGAAAAGATTGTGGTTATTGAAGTGCTTCCTTGAAATTGGAAAATTACATGGAAACACAACTTTTATTTAAATTTTAAAGATTAAAATATAAATAAAAATGTTGGATGAATGAACCTACCATGAACTACATTACAGATGTTTTCTTGGATATAAAACTTTGTAAAATACATGTTTTGCTGGAATCTTTGTTATGATAAGTTTTATTGGCTCCTTTTTGTGAAAGTTTTATATTTGAAAACTTGTTATATATCTATCAGTAGAATTGCTTGCTGGTTAAGTTATTCTAAATGCATTTGTATTGTATATACAACTATTTTATATATGGAGAGATCATGGCATGCAAGCAATTGTGTCGAATTGGGATTTCTTGTTTGGATTGTTGATTTTGTCTCTAGAATGCAGTTGATAGTATTGTTCCGCTGTCATCATTCTTAACACTTTCCTATAGTTTCCGTTGTGAATCAATTCCTATCTCATATTGTTATGCTCAATTAAAGAATTTTGACAAAAGAAGGAAGGAACATTCGATGCTGTGGAAAATTCTCCTTAGTTTCAATGCACTTTTGAATTGCTTTCTTTTCTTTTTCTCAGAATATCAAATATCTTAAGCAAGGGAAAGAATATTTTAGGAAAAATTGGAGGTGGAACGTGTTATAGAAATCAAAAACAGAAATTAAAACTCGGGGGTCTTTAAAAACATATAACATTAGTAACTTATTCACAAATTCTGAAAATAGTACTTGATGGAGGAGTGAATATAGGTTCTTAACATAGCATGGAAGTATTTTCTTTGTAAAACAGAAGAACATAAATCTAAAAGTTAAAGACAAACAATAGTATCATATACACTAGAGTATCGTGGACATTATATTCTAAATCAGTCAGAAGACTTCTTATCGGAACATATGTTAGGAGTCTTTTTTGTATAGGACAAATAATTGCTTCTCGGCTGGTATTGTAGAGTTATCATTCCTAGTTATAAGTTAGGTATGGTATGTGGAGTAAAGATGTTGGATGCCTCTTAATTGCATTATGTTGGATATGCAGCTGCAGTGGTTACTAAAGAGTCATGGGCAAAGTCGATTCTGAATAGTGATGCCCCCGTTCTTGTTGAATTCTATGCAAGTTGGTGTGGACCGTGCAGGATGGTCCATCGGATGATTGATGAGATTGCGGGAGAGTATTCTGGCAGAGTTAAATGCTTTATGCTCAACACAGACAATGACTTGGCAATTGCTGAGGACTATGAAATCAAGGCTGTACCTGTGGTTTTGCTGTTTAAGAATGGAGAGAAACGCGAGTCCGTGGTTGGAACCATGCCAAAGGAGTTCTATATTTCTGCCATTGAGAGGGTTCTGCAGTCATAAACAAGATTCCAGACTTCCGGTCAACATATTTTTCAGATAAATCTTAAGTTTTGTATTGAATTTTCCAATTGAGCTATCGAAACGTTATCTGTAAATTCTTTAAAAGGGTGTTGCTTAAGTTGCTGAATTTGTTAAGCGGTTTTATCTTGATCTTCTATCTTGGTAAAAATCATGCTGCAGTGGACTTTGTGTTTGTAAATGTGTCCTTGATTGTTCATGCTACTTTTTTGGTGTTCAAATAGAGCATATTTTTAGGTCTGCAATAATATAATGATATGAGATCAATAACAAGTCAAAACAGTGTTGAAAGTTGAACCATCTCACTTGCACTCACAGGTTCCTCCAGAATTTTCCAACGTTGCTGGTTGATTAAGTTTTTTCTTGGTTTTGATTTCTGATTTTTAAGGCCATTTGTCGTTTGAACCGTGTGTCATTTGTTTTGTTCTTGACAGCATGACTTTCACGTGAATAAAAATTTGGGAACCAAAATAACGAATTTAAATAAGCCTACCCAATTTCTTTTGTTTTTCTTTTGGCCAAGGATGCGACTAGAATTCACGAGTGTGATTACGGAATATATTATTGAGCAAATTTTATCGCCACAAGTGTGATTACGGAATATATTACTGAGCCAATCTTATCCCGTTAATATTTATGTTAAAGACCATGTAAATTAAATAAAATTAATGATTTAATGTTGATAATTAATATTTTTTTTTGACATATCTATCCACTGTTTTTAAACTTTTGCCGGTGGTAGGATTCATATATAGAGATGTACATTTGGGGAATAGGCCCCCCCCACCCCCATTAATGGGGATGGGGAATTTTGGGGGGAGGTATATCCATCCGTAATCCTAGTTCCCTATTTTTCCCGTTTTTCCCCCGTTTTCTCATGTTTTCCCGTTTTCCCGTTTATTCTCGTTCCCTCATTTCCCCATTTTTCCCTTTGACTAAAAAGTACAAATTAAACTAAAAAAATAAACATTCCATTACAAATACAAAATAAAGTATTTCAAATAATTCAAAGTTTCAAACTAAGCCAACTTCATATGTGAAGTAACACAAACGGCATAACAGATTAACAGCCAATTCATTGCTCAATACTTTGAAAAATCTCCACCCAATTCACTTTGAAGCCTAAAAACAATAATACAGTACAAGAAGATGAATATATATTAATATATATATATATATTATAATTATATTTATACATGTTTGGGGGAAATGGGGAAATAGGGATGAGGGACCTCCCTCTATCCCCATCATTTCAATTTGGGGATGATAATCATCTCCAATCTCAAACCACCCCACCAACACACACACACACAATCCTCAAATGGGGATGGGGACGCGGGGAAATGAGGATCCGGGGAAAATGTGCAACTTTATTAAATCATATCTAGACCAGGTGCTTTTTTAAAACTTTTGTTATTGGCAGGATTTGAACTGCTGACTTAAGAATTATTTTTCTAAATCCCAAACTCGTCCATACAGTAGCTAAGCTAAGCTAAGCCCATATGGACTAACGGATCCAGGGGAAAATGTGCAACTTTATGTGCAACTTTATTAAATCATATCTAGACCAGGTGTTTTTTTAAAAGCTTTTACCATTGACAGAATTTGAACCGCTGACTTATGAATCATTTTTCTAAATTTCAAACTCGTCCATACAGTAGCTAAGCTAAGCCAATAGGGACTAATGTTGATAATTGATAAAGTAGAACAAAAGCAAAATCCCACCGCCCATCAAGCTCTCTCTTCTCTGCCCACAATAAGTTAGGTTTATAAAAAAGAATAAGAAAAAGGATTTCTTTGTTTTCTATAAACAGAGCATGCTCGTACAATATTCATCATTGTGATTTCAAATGTCGGTTAAGATTGCTTTTTTTAAAAATACAATGTTTCATCAAGTCGTCAACCACTAAAAACCCAGAACACACGACTCCATCTCCAAGCAGTCTCACTCAGGAAGCAGAGCAGAAACAGAGAGACTAGTACAAAAGTAAACGATTTTATTTTTGTTTCGTTTACAGTTTTGTTTAATACCCAGCTTTTGCTGAAAATCTCCACAACAACCACCCACCACCGTCATCAATCAACATAAAGCTTCTTCGTCATCAGGTCTCTCTCTTGACTGACGAGAACCCACTTTTGTTTTTTTAAATTTCGATTTTCTTTTCTATGGTTTCTGGGATTTGAATTTGGATTATTTTTATTTGATATTGACTAGATCTTTTGATCATTGGTTGCGATTCAGGATCTGGGGTGTCTTAATTTCTGGTGACAATAACGTAATTTGAAGAGAAGATGGTGGTTTCAAGATGAGGTAATCTTTCTTGTTCTCTTGCCTTAGTAATTATTTTTGTTGTTTTTTTTTAGTTGGAACTATATCTGGATTGTAGTTGTTTCTTTGGTTGCTGGAATTAAATTTTTGATTTCTGGGATTTTATTTCTTTTCTCTGCTTTCAGTCAATTGGATTAATAAACCAACCATTTTTTTCTTCTTTATCTTTTGTGGGGTTGGTGGGGATACAAACACTCAAAAAAGATGAAGTTTAAAATCCAATATGGTTGCCATACTAAATCTAATTTATACCCTTTAGAATCAAAGAAGTAAAAGCTTAAAGTTCAGGTCAAATGGAATTTAAAATGTTCTTTTCAAAGAAGTGTGTTTTGTCATTTGTGAAGAATGGTGGAACTTTAGAGGCACTTTCTAATTTGTTGAGGTCTTTTACTTGGTGTTAGATTTAAACTCAGTTCTGAAAGGAACTTAGTTTTTTAAATTGTTAGATTTAAACTAAATTCTGAAAGGAACTTGGTTTTTTAAAATGTTGGTGCCCGCATAAAAAAAAATAGTCATTGATGTTTGATCTGATGGCAACATCTTCTTTATGATGCAGGAAGGAAGAAAATTACGAAATTGCTTCGCATAGTTGTGTATTTTTTCTGTTTAGGTAATGTTGTTGGCTTTGCCTTTTTCAAGATTACATGTGTTATTATCAAAATTCATAAGGCAGATACACTAGGACCTGCTCCATATCTTCTTATTCTTCTTCCTTACTTGGATTAAACCCAATACATTGAACTTTTACGACTGTTTATATTCCCTGATTACACGTGGTTAGTTGATGGAAATTTTGAATTATTTCAATGATTTGATGATTTCAAACTTTGAAATTGGCTGCTTTAATGCTTATAAGTTATACTACCTCTCTTCTCTAGTGACTCACTGACTCCATATGCTTCCAGAAAGTAAAGCAAAGCAAATTACTGTATTCTGGTCTAATTATTGCATGAAACGTGATGATGATTTTCAGCTTTTGGACAATGGTGAAATTCGAGGTCAACGTCTGATTTATTTTGCCATATTTTAGGTTGGCCAATTATTGGAAAAATCTTAAACTTCTGCTCTTTTTGGTTCTCTCCTTGTCATAGTCCCTCAAATTTTTTTGTGCTTCATATTTGTGCGATGGTCAAGTTATCTCAATATTTGTAATTCTGACCCCAATAAATGGCATCTATAGCCAATCTCAGATTTCACTCAAACATGTTAGGTATGTTTTGAACACATACCGCTTCATCCTGCTTACTCAAATTTTGTTGGCGACATGGTTTGCTATAATTCTAGCCTTTTGGACAATGGGATTTTAGAGTGAAGTATGGTCATCACAGGATTTAGAATGGAAATATTGTCCAAATTAAACTTGTAATTGTGCTAGTTCTTTTATTCATCTTACCCAAAATATCTGTATGGTGATACCAATCCATTTTACATGCACCATGGTTATTATTTATTTATTTATTTATTATTTTAAGATGTATTAATTTCCTAAATTTTCTGAAAACATATGTATATTTATCTGCAGTGTTAATTTGTTAGTTGTTAGAGTGCTAGGCAATGATCTCTACCCTTTTCTTTCCTTGGTTTTCGGTCTTGCAATATTAATATGGTTTTGAGCAATGTTGTTATGTTATTGTGTAGGATATCAGCTAGCCTTTTTGTTGTGTCTAGAAATTTGAACCCTTTTAATTGAATAGTTTATTATTGTGCTCCTTAAGATATCATGGCCGATGTCTTCTTCTTTTTACATATATGCAACTCTAGCTTCACAGCGTCTATTATGATTATTATTCTAATTTTGAGGAGTTTCCAACTTGCCATTATGTTGTTTACTTATCTATCCCATTGTTTACTTGTACATTTTTCTCTGGCCGTGCAGGAACCTTTAACAATACATATATGCTACTCTAGCTTCACAGTGTCTACTGTCTACAATGTTTATTATAATTTTGAGGAGTTACCATTATGTTGTTTACTTGTATATTTTTCTCTGGCCCATGCAGGAACCTTTAACATTTTTATGAAAGAGTGATGGCTAGTCTAAATACTTCAACATCAATAGTTGCTTCAGATTCCTTAGAACCGAGGGTAACTCATACAGTAGATCCAAACATGGATACACTTCAATCTTCCTGGAACCTGCAAAATCGGACCTCCTCTGATGGTACTGTGGCTATCCTTTGGGACATTGAGAACTGCCCTGTGCCAAGTGATGTCCGACCTGAAGACGTAGCTGGCAATATAAGAATGGCTTTGCAGGTGCACCCTGTAATTAGAGGGGCTGTTATGATGTTCTCTGCTTATGGGGATTTTAATGCCTTTCCTAGACGACTCAGAGAGGGATGCCAAAGAACTGGTGTCAAACTCATTGATGTTCCAAATGGGAGGAAGGATGCGGCTGACAAGGCTATCTTGGTTGACATGTTCCTGTTTGCCCTTGACAATCGTCCGCCTTCTTCAATCATGCTGATCTCAGGGGATGTTGATTTTGCTCCAGCCCTTCACATACTTGGTCAACGTGGGTATACAGTGATTCTTGTCATTCCTTCTGGAGTCGGTGTTTCTTCCGCTCTTTGCAATGCTGGTAAGTTTGTCTGGGATTGGCCCAGTGTGGCTCGAGGTGAAGGCTTTGTGCCACCTACAAAGGCTTTGATGCCTCCTCGTGGAGGATTAGCTGATATGGCTGGGTATTTTATGGGGTGCCATATTAATGACAACATAGATGCATTAAATGAAGAAGAAGCAATTGTTTACAGGGGAATCTCACAAAGCTATTTTAAATCAAGAGATTTCTCCATGGTGTCACAGTCTTTATCTGAATACTTTCCTGGAACTTTACGGACTCAAAGTCTTCCACCTGGTTTGAATGAAACTTCAGCAGGTCCAGTTTCTTATGGTGATCAAAATGATTCTACCATGTGGGTTCAGCCTGGAGATATTAATGGGCTGAGGGGGCAGCTGATGAAGTTACTTGAAATGTTTGGAGGATGCTTGCCGCTTATCCGTGTTCCAGCAGAGTATCAGAAGCTGTTTGGAAGACCTCTTTATGTGTCAGAATATGGGGCATACAAGCTGGTAAATCTTTTCAAGAAGATGGGTGATACAATGACAGTAGATGGGAGAGGCCAAAAGAAATTTGTCTACCTTCGAAACTGGAAAGCAGGTCCAAGTACGACTCCTGTAATTCTGCAAAGGAAGGATAACAAAGGAAAGGGTACTCATGAAGAGAGTATCAATGTTACTGGCGGTGTTGGCTCGTCAGATGATTTCTCAGATGATGAACAACCGGTTGTTGAGGAACATGATGAGGTGAAGAACCAAGGGAAAACTAACATGGGAATGGAGAATCTCTGTGAGATTGATGACCCTGATCTCAAGCAGTTCAAGTTTGAGCTGCAAGAGATTCTTGTGAGCTATTCTTGTGGGATTTTCTTGGGTTGTTTTGAGGCAGTATACCATCAACGATACAAGAAACATCTGGACTATCAAAGGTTTGGTGTGGATCAGCTGGAGGAGCTGCTCGACAAGGTGAGAGACGTGGTTGTCTTGCAAGAAGAGCCAGAGACCAAGAGGAAGTTCCTGGCCGCAGTGAGTGGCTAGAACCTAGAAGAATGTCGCTGTTGCCTGTTCTCGTAACCTTTCGATGTTCTTAATTTATGTAGATGAGGCAATCGAGGTATACTTTTCATCCTCTTGGGTCTCCACGTAGATTTTTGTTTTTTGTTTTTCTTCAACCACATTTTCATTAAAGATGATAGGAGATACATTGATGTGTCGTGCATGGATTCACGTTTTATTTTGAAATTTCCATGTAAGACTCTTTCTCAGTCAGCAAAACTGATCAAATGCTAATGTGAAATCTGTATATTCATGTTCAGTAGTAGCTTTTAGTTTTGCAATGTTTTCCATCTAAATGGTACTTGTAATCGGTGTTCGAAAATACGTGCCTAGGCGGCCGCTGGCCGTCTCGATTAGGACAAAATCGCTCGTATAAAAAAACTGGTGATTTGGCCAATTTGTTTGCCGATTTTGCTGATTAATCGTTTAGGCGGAGTTAAAGTTGTTTTTATATCCTAGTTATACCACCTAAAATTTGGATTTTTTTTTTTTTTTTTTGAATTGAATATTGGTTTTGCATGTAGGAAAAATAATTAAAAAATAAAATAAATTTCGGCCGCCTAGGCGTTACGTGTTGTCGTCTTCCGACTAGCGCCTAGCGTTTACTAGAATGCCGCTTGTAATAGAGTAATAAGATTTTTACAGTTTGAGGGTTACATATAGTCCTAACTAGTGAAAGCTAGTGGATTTGCCTCTTCTTTTGTTGGAAGAAAAAAAAAAAGAAAACATACACATGCATTATCAAATAACCTAGTGTTGTAAAAGTGGACTGGTTCGGCCCAAATAGGTCCGGTACACCTGGCCCGTTTTCGAAAACGGGCCGGACTTGGTCTGCGCCGGATGAGGGGGTGGATCGGACTAGGTCCGGCACGTTTTCGGAAACCATGGCCTGGCACGGCATGGAGGCCTGTTTTAGGCGGATCGGGCCGGCCCGTGCCGGACCGGACCGAAGGTCAGTCTGGTGGGCTGCACGGACCGGGACCACGTTTATTTTTTTATTTTTTTTTATTTTAGGTTTAGCTTTGGGGCCTGTCGTCCCATCTGGGAGTGTCATTTGTACTATGTGAAAACACTGCCAATAATCTGATGTAAATTTTTTGGGATGTGATGTTGGTGTACCAGTACCAGTAGCGGCGGAATAGGAAGCTCTCGCTTGGGGTTCCGTTTGTTCTGAAAGGTCAAGATCATCGTTCAGCATGTTAAAACCGTCCGGGAAAATATGATCCACTTCCTGAAATACAAATATGAACTCATTAGTCATCAATGGTCAAATTACAACAAAATATATTTACATTAACAAAATATATTTACACTTAAAAATCATAATTTACTAACAAAATATATTTAAATAAACTATTACACTTAAAAATCATAACTTACTAACTTAAAAATGTTAAAATTAACTGTTACACATAAAAATCATAATTTAATAACAAAATATATTTAAATAAACTACTAAACTTAAAAATCATAACTTACTAACTTAAAAATGTTAAAATTAACTATTACACTTATAAATCATAACTTACTAACAAAATATATTTACATTAACTACTACACTTTAAAAATTTTATCTTATTAACACAGAAATATTAAAATTAACTGCTACACAAGTACACATAATAATGATTAATTAACTACTAAAAAAATTATAAAAAATTTACTAAATAAAAAATATTTAAAAAAATTAGCTAAAGTGTTTACATAACATTAAAAAATTACTCACATAAAGAAATAATAACATTTAAAGAAAAATGTATCTTAAAAGTTTTGTGTGTTGGTGGAAAATGAAGAGAACAATAGATATATAGATAATAGGAAATTAATATAATATTATTATAAAATGTATATATATATATAGAGAGAGAAACAATGAAATTGAATGAAAATGTATAGAGATTTGGAGAATGGAGAGAGATTGAGAGAATGAGAGAATGAGAGAAAGTGATTGAAAAATAGAATGGATGGGGATATTTATAGAAAAAATTACAATTGTGGGTGAAAATATAAAATAGAAAAGTTTAGGGGTTTTTTTGTAATTTTTTTGGCTCCAACAGTTGAATTTCAAAATTCAACCGTTGGAGCAGCTGGTAGCCTAAAAAAATAAAAAATAAAAAATAATAATTCCAAACGATCGGGCCATGGTGTCGGCCTGCGTGCAGCCTCCTGACTTGGCCCGTCGGTGTGACGTGCCGTGGTGGGCTGGTCCGACGGACTAGCCACCTATAGCTCTGCATGCGGCATGCCTCCGTGCCGGTCTTGGACCGGCATGCCCTCTCCTCGGACCGGACCGGACCTGGTCCGGCCCATTTTTCTTGACAGGCCAAACGGATCAGGTCCAAACGGATCAGCCCCCTTGGACCTGATCCATTTTTACACCATTAAAATGACCATTGAAGTAAAATAAATTTAAAATAAATAAATAAAATAAAATAAAATAAAATAACTAAGAAACAAAGCACTTAACTGTATGAACGAATTAATTTTCATGATCGAGGTGTGGTTGGAAAAAAAATTTCTCTCCTTTTGGCCTCCCCCTTTTTTCTCCCAACTCAAAACCCTAACAGATCTGGTTTTTCCGTCTCCGGTTTCTCACTGTGGCAGCGGGAGCCGACGGCCGATCTTCTTCTTCCCCATGCTAGGCTTTCCCGGTCAGTGGGGGGACAACGGCGGCTGCTACGACGGCCCTGTCCGTCGGCTGGAAATCTCTCTCGCGTCACCGGGTGGGACGTTTTGTCCAGGCGACGATGACAGCTGTTAGATTGGCCGATCCTCTTGGTTTTGGCCAGATCTGGTGTGATTCGGTGTGAGCATTCGATCGGTGGTCTTGATGCTCGTTCGACCCCGTCCTCTCCGTCGGGACACCGCCGGCAAATTCGGCGTTCTCCTTCACTGATCTTGGTGTTTGGCTTGGTCGGTTTTATGCTTTGCGGCGACGGGCATCGGAACGGGTGGAGGTTTGATTGGTAAGGTGGTTTGGGGTTTCGATCAGGCATCTCCGACGTCTCTGCTTGGTCGGCGGCGTCCTGGTGGGTCTTCTCCGGCGGCCTGGTCTCTCCTCTGGATCGGTTTCAGCTCGTTTTTATGTTTCCAGTTTGTTTAGTTTAATGTTTGGTTGTAGTCCCACCTCTGTGTGGGCGTTTTTCTCCCGTTGTGGGACTCTGTTCTGGGCTTGTGCTCGAATAGCTTTATTTGTGGAGTCCTAGTTATGGTTGTAACCTTGCCCTGGATCTGGTTTTCCAGGTTTTCAGGTGTCCTTTCCATCAAAAAAAAAAAAAACTGTATGAACGAATTAAGAAAAATATTAAGGGTATGTATTTTTTTTTTTTTTTTTGAGGAATTAAGGGTATGTATTAAAGATTGAAAAGCTAAATAAGAAAATTATATATATTTTTTAAAGGCACAAGGTGTGCATTGATGTTATAGAAGAATGAATATGAATTGTTTATAATAATTTTTTGGTCTTTAATGATGAAACTAAAGTCAATATGGTGTCGTAGCTTTTCAAATAATTATATTTAATTGTGTTGTCAAGTTAATCAGATAAATATTTAGTTAATTACGATTTAGTACTATGATTCTCAAAACCCGAAAGTAGCATGTATGTTTGGTAATTTTATAGATAATTTATAGCTTGGTCCTTAAGATTTTTTCTATTTAATTCAATCATGTAAAGGGTATTTTTGTTTTTAAATCAGAAACATATCACATGTCAACACCAATAGAAAACAATTTTTATTTATTTATATATAATACAAAATAAAATTATTTTAATCAAATTTAATATTGAATTATCACACTTATTATTATAATTGAAGTTATGTTGCTGATATGACAAAAGTGTGGTGGTATGTAATAGAGTAAATTGCAGCCAACCTCCTTGCAGTTTCGCATTGGACAACCAAAAACAACTTTATTATTAATTGATAATGACGTCCCATACCATTAGTCAAAGCTAGTCAAGTTTAACCGTTGACCGGATTTGACCGCTACAAATACTTAAATACCTATGAATTAAAAAAATATATATATGATTTTAAAACTATATAAATATATGAAAACAAATTTGGATCTCCACTATAAAAAAATTTGAAGATTACAAATTAAAAAAAAAAAAAAAATGTGGAGACATAGGTTGTATCTTTATATTTTTTTTCAAATTCTAAATTCTAAAAAATTAATAATCTAGATCATCAAAATCCAATCCAACAATATTTTCTTCAAATAAAATTTTCTTCTTTCATATGGATTCCCGAATTTGTCTTCATGTTTAAGTTTTTTAGATTTTTCAAAAAAAAAAAAAAAAAAAAAAAAAAAAAAAAATCTGGCTCATCTAAATCTAATCCAACAACATTTTCTTCTTCCATTGATGTATTTCTTCAGATTCAAGTTTTTTAGATTTTTTTAAAAATAAAAAATAAAAAATAAAAAATATGACCAAGATGAATGATGAAGATTTAAAACTTTTAAATCTTTTTTTTTTTAATAAAACAAAGGCTTGAAAGGATGAAAATACCCTTATATCTGTTAAGTTTGACTAACTTTGACTAATAGTAGTAGAGGTTATTGCCAATTAAATATAAAGTTGTTTCTAATTGTAAAACATCAAACCTCTGGAAGTTTGGCTGCAATTTGCTCTATATAATAATATGATTAAAGTACATGTGTTCAAGAGAGAAAAATTGGTTATAAATACGTACCTCATAAATGAAGTTTGAGTGGTTAATACTCAAGTGTGTATCTATCGGACCCCATCTTTCAATTGGGCCAATGGACCGAAACCTTCAATACTCCTGAAGCGTAGGGTTGGACTTATCTTTTGGGCTTGTAAGGCTAGGGCCCAATATTTTCTGGTATAACAATTCGTCAATTTGCATGTTACCTTTTTAGCCTTGTTATCGGTTATTAAACGTATATTAACTTTAAAATATTTTCGGGTATAACAATTTGTCAATTTCAAGTCAATAATAATAATAATAATAATAATAATAATAATAATAATAATAATAATAAAAACTTTAAAATGCCTTTTTTAAAATCAAACTTTAAAATACTTTTATAAATGACAAATTTTTATAAAAATAAAGAAATTTATATAAAATACATACTTTATTTTGTTATTGAGTTCATTCAGGAGTCTATTTTTAGAATACGTTGGTAACTCAATTTTGTTTTTCTATTTTGATAAAAATGTTTTTCTATCTTTTATATTTTCCTTATTTGATCAAATTAGCAATCCTAGGAATTGGTTTTATATATTCTATTAAGGAATTGTTGAGCAAATTTCATTACAATTAACAATAAAATTTTAACAAAATAACAAAATAAAAATATATATAATTAAAAAAAAAAAAAAAAAAAAAAGGTCGGCAGAAGGGTTTTAACTTTAAGTAGAGAAACTGTGAAAGTGAAGCAGAGTCAGTTACAGTTTTAGTTTCCAATTTTAATGAAATAAAAATAGGGTTTAATCAAAGGGTTTAAGTGTCAACGTGATTATGTGAAGCTGAAGGCTGAAGTAGATAGTCAGTTGAGTAATGGAGTCTCCCGCCACTTCTTCCAACGTTTATAAAACACCACCACCTTCACTTTATCATCACTTTCAATCTTCATCAGCATTTATTGATCATCAGTTTCATCAGTTGATCATGCAGTGGGTTAAAGTTCGAGTTCTTGGTAAAGGGTCTTACGGAGTTGTCACGCTCGCAGTCAATTCGGAAGATCCCAGTTTGCCTTCCATTGCTGTCAAATCCTCGAGATTGGAGGATTCACATTCCTTGGAGTCATTGGAGAAGGAGAAGAGAATTCTTGATCATCTTTACGGCTCTCCTCACATTCTCGCGTTCCTTGCGGACACAGTCAGTTTTGATGACCAACTTGGTGGCTGGGCTTACGATCTTTTTCTCGAATATGCGCCTGGAGGTTCGCTTTCTGATCTTATAAAGAAGCGCGGAGGTCGTTTGCCGGAACGTGAAGTTCAAGACTACACAAGGATGATATTGAAGGGCATCTGTGGAGTACATCAGAAGGGGTACGTTCACTGTGATCTCAAGCCTGACAACATTCTGGTCCTTCCTTTACAAGATGGGAGAAATTATTTGAAAATAGCTGATTTTGGGTTGGCGAAAGAGCCTGGAGAAGAGATGCAATATGGAGATTCTTTCAGGTTCAGGTTTCGCGGCACTCCACTCTACATGTCGCCGGAATCTTTTCTGTTCGGAGAGATTGAATCGGGGTTGGATATATGGTCTCTTGGCTGTGTTGCAGTGGAGATGTTTTCTGGCATGCCTGCTATGCGGCCGGTTGGTGAAGGTCCTATTATAAACTTGGAGTCTAAATGTGCTTTTGTCATGCAACAACCCAACGTTCCACAATTCATGTCGGATTTGGGCAAAGATTTCCTAAGAAAGTGTTTTGCGAGAAATCCGAAGGAGCGATGGACAGCTGAGATGTTATTGAATCATCCTTACCTTCTGCCTGAGATGGCCGTGATGTGAGTACTACTTTAGAGCTTCTTTTGTTAAACTCTAGCTAGCATTACGAAGGATATCATGTAATTAGAAGGATTCTGTAACTGATGAGAATATATTAAACTCAGATTTTCTTACATTTTTGGTAGCATTGATGGTTGTTCACATGTTTTGTTTGATGTTCCTGTACAACTTTTTATCTGAATTTATATATAATTGCACTAGAATACTTCAAATCCCCTGCATCTCTTTATCATAAACATTAATAGGACTCTCTTTTTGACCTCTAAACCATCCCTAACTTAGTGATCATATATTCATCTCAAGTTTTTCAATATAAGTATAAACGATTTCATCATGAGTACTTGGTGAGATTTGTCGCGAGAAGTATAGCCCGGAAAGAAACTCACTCTATAATACTTTGTGATTTTATTGACAAAGGTGAGATTTGAAATGTTAAATATCGCTTATCAACTAAATATAGCGGTATGCATGCATTTGTTAAATTACAATGATATCAACTAAATATAGCGGTATGCATGCATTTGTTAAATTACAATGTCAATTGCTGTGAATTTATATAATTATTAAAAAGTATATGATTTCTTTTCAAAAAACAAAAGGTATGTAAATTGAAATATTTTAACTTCTAATTGGTATCAAACAAATATTAAATTCAAATGTCAAAGAAAATGGTAAAATAGGGATACAATCCAAACATGTTGCATTTACCTAACAGATTTAACGTGTTAACTTGTTAGTGACCCGTTAGTAGGGGTTGTAATTGTTGACACGGCACGGGAACATGATACGAATATGACATGATATTTACGTGTTTGTGTAATTAGGACTTATTGGGTTTGGATCACTAATGGGTCAACATGTTAAACCCGTTAAGTAAACGAGTTGTGTTAGAGTTGAACCCCTCCTAACCTGTTAACACGATTAAATAGAAAAAATAATCATGAAATTAACCGAAGGAAATAAAGAGAAGTAAAAAAAGCTCATGCATGCTCCGGAACATCAATCCTGTTTTTTTTTTTTTTTGGTTGTACCATGAATCCTAAACTAAAAAGTTGAAATTTGGAGGAGATGATGAAAACAAGAAAAGTGTCTCCAAGTAGGCCCTACTTTACAATACTTTAGAACTTCATTGGTTAAAATATAACATTACAAGATATCATGTAAGAATGATGAATCGGTAACTGATGAGCATTATTTTCTTCATGTATCACTAGAACACTTGAAAAATCATAACAGAGTCCTTAAAATATTGTTGATGGCTTGAGGCAATATAGCCTTCAATCCTTCATGTTGTTTGGTATTGAAAAGAGAGTTGAATGGATGAATTTATATATAATTTATAAATTTACTATATTACCCTTTTATAAATTGGAGGGTAATAAAAAATTGGAGAGTATTAGTGTCATTTACCTCACATTATACCTCTTCTTTCTCATCCGCCTAATGATAGGAGGATTGTTTTTGGTGGGCTCGGAAGGAGGAGAGATCCCTCCTCTTCTCCTTTCCTCTCTCTTGTCTCTCCAACCAAATAAGGGATTGAAGCTCTCCTCCCACCCCTCTCTCACCAACCCTCTCGGCCTCTCCCTCCCTCCATCTCTCCCTCTTACCAAACAAAGCCTAATGTTGTGACTAGTTGCAATATTTTGATGTCATATCTCCCATGTTTGTTGCTTGCATGGGATGAGATATTTTAATCTCATGCTAGCAACTTATCCCATATTGGTTGGAATAAATACTTTTTTTTTTTTTTTTTTTTTTTCTATTTTCAATTTATTTTATTTTTATGTAATTAAATATAAATATATTTTAATAATTAATAAAATGTTTTATTTTAAGCATTTTAAAAATAATAATTTTCAATATTAACAAATAAAATAAATATTATTTTGTTTAAAATTGGTTTTAAATATTTAAATTATTTTCAAATAAACAATATAGATTTTTTAATTTTTTTTTCAAAATTTAATTTAGATAATTATTTTAACAAATCCAATTCTATGCAATCATTTTATCCAAGTGAGGTGGGGCTATTTAGTCCCATTATTAAAAAATTCTTCTTCTTCTTTTATTTTATTTTTATTTAATTATAAAATTTTAAATTTATTTAATTTATCTTATTATAATATTTAAGAATATTTTTACAATATCAAATATTAATTAAATAATGTTATTTTCTTTAATGTTAATTTAAAATATTTTTTATTTATTTTTAAGAAATTTAAAAATTAATTTATTTAAAAATAATTTTATATTAATCAATTTCACACTGTATTAAATATATGATAATTTTTTTATTTTTTTATTTTTTATTTTTTTTTTCTAATCTCATACCACACAAAACAAGAAACATTACTATTTTAATCCAACCTCATACAGCACCAAACACTAGTTTAATTCAATCATATCTCGTGCACCAAATGAGCCTTTAGTTTTTCATAAAAAAATTTGAGTTCCCCTAATGTTATGCCAGTTTTTCATTGAACTATACTATTCTAGACCCCATATTGCAATATAACATTCAATTTTTCGTTAAAAATTTTAAGCCCTTTCATGTTGGGCCCTGGGGAGTCGCATTCGATGCACTTGCTCAGGGTTATTATTTACCAAATGTTCGAACGAGCTCGTTTGACAAAATTATTTGTATATATGTTAGCTTTTAGCCTCGTTATCAATGTAAAATAAAGGAATAACTGAATAAGAGAACAATAAAATTCTTTCTCTATATTGAATGAAATACCTAGTACAAGATATATATATATATACAAATATATTGTACTTGTCCTACAAGTAAGCTAATTAATTCTAGTTTAATTATATACAATAGGAAAGAATATTTCCTGATACTAATTGATTATGAAATCAATATTAGGCAAGAAATATATTGACTTTCGTAACACTCCCCCTCAGAGCATCTCCAATGCAAAAGTGGCTTGCATATCAATAATTGTTGACGTGTCATCAATGTCAAGAGACTTGCTTCCTATGTGGCATAAAAATAGACTTGATAGACGATCAACTCAAAATTTGGTCTCCAATGCTTCCATCTAAAACACAATGTTTTTAATGACATGTCCATCTTTTTTTTCCTATTTTATTTTTTATTTTATTTTCTTACTAAAAATATATGAAAAATTAATATCAGTTTTAAATGTTTGCTGAGTCAACCTAAAAAATAGCTGTGCAACAGACCGTCTGAAAGTGGACGGTCATGTTGACAATGTCTAATACTTTTTTTGCCACGTCAGCTTAAGGTTGAATATGCACGGTTGCATTGGAGACACAATTGTTAACATAACGTCTATTTATCCTACGTGACATCTCTTTTTTTCACAAGCCACGCTTGCATTGGAGATGCTCTCAAGTTGGTGAGTGAATGTCATGAACTGCCAATTTGCTTAACAATGATCGAAAATTTTCATTACCCAAAGGCTTGGTCATTATGTTTGCTACTTGCTTTGAAGATGGAACAAAGCTTGTGACCATCTTTCCTTCTTGGATTTTATCTCGAACAAAATGACAATCGATCTCTATATGCCGCATTCGTTCATGAAAGACCGGATTGGCCGCTATGTGAAGTGCTGCTTGGTTATCACAATATAAGTGTGCAATACCCATGTCTCTTATACATAAATCACGAAAGAGACTTTGTAACCAAACCAACTCACAACTGACTGCTGTCATAGAACGGTACTCAGCCTTAGCAGAAGAAAGAGAGACAATTTTTTGCTTCTTACTCTTCCAAGAAATTAATGAATCTCCAAGGAAGACACAGTAAGCTATAGTAGATCTTCGAGTTACCGGACATCCTGCCCAATCAGCATCACAATATGCTCTTAACTGTAAAAAGCTTTTTGATGAGAAAAGAATACCTTGTCCTGGTGTGTTCTTTAAGTATCGAAGAACACGTAAAGCTGCATCATAATAAGGCTTGCGAGGTTGTTGCATGAAGCGACTCAAAGTATGCACTGCAAATGTGATATCATGTCTGGTAATAGTGAGATAAATTAAATGACCAATCAACCTTCAATATTTCCCAGGATCATGAAGTAAGTCTCCCTTATCAGGAAGCAATTTCAGATTTTGCTCCATAGGAAAACTAGCTAGTCGCACCCCAAAAAAACCTACATCTTTAAGAATGTCCAACAAGTATTTTCGTTGGGAGATAAAGATATCATCTGCTGAACGAGCTATCTCAATACCCAAGAAAAACTTAAGATCTCCCAAATCTTTAATGCGGAAACGAGTATGTAAAAAACTTTTGAGAGCAGTAATTGCCATGAGATCATTACCAGTGATTAAAATATCATCAACATAAATAAGGAGTGTAGTAAAAGATTTACCAACTTTTCTTGTGAAAAGAGAATAATCAGATTTGGATTGGGTGTATCCAACTACTCGAATAGCTGCAGAGAATTTAAAGAACCACTGTCGAGAGACCTGCTTCAACCCATACAAGGATTTATCGAGGTGACATACCATTTGCTCCCCCTGTTGCCGAAGACCAGGTGGTGGTACTATATAGATTTCTTCATGAAGATCACCATGAAGGAAGACATTGTTAACATCCAATTGATGGAGAGACCAACGAAAAGTTGCCGCAAGAGCAAGAAGACAACGAAAGGTAACCAACTTAGCGGTGGGAGAAAATGTATCATGATAATCAATACCTTTCATCTGAGTGTAGCCTTTGGCTACTAGTCTAGCTTTGAAACGATCGATAGTGCCATCTAACTTATGCTTGATTTTATAAACTCAACAACAACCAATGAGAACCCTTCTAGGAGGGAGAGACGTGATAGTCCATGTATTGTTAGCTTCCAACGCTTGAATTTTTGAGTCCATAACCTGTCTCCATTTAGGATCTTTAAGGGTTTTTGCATAAGTGTTAGGTTCAACAGGAATAGTAATATTGGCAATAAAGTTTTGATAAAAAAGTGAGAGATTTTTGTAAGAAAGAAAATTACACAAGGGATAACGAGTACCCTTGGTTTTGTTACATGGGAAAGATGCATCAACCGAAGTAGACAACGTAACATGGGAACAAATATAGTCATTAAGGCGAATGGGTTTAGACTTGAGTCTATCGGAATGACATAAAATGGGCGGAGGCTCGGTTGCTTGTAATATGGGCTCGACTATAGGAGGTAAGAGAGACGTAGCAGAATCAGTAGTATCTGCAAATGGGCTCTTAGATGTAGGAAGAGGATCATTTGAGGAAAGAGGAAGGACGGTGTCTTAGGGGTTGAGTAAAGTAGGGTTGGTGACAAAAGGGAACGAGGATTCGTGAAAAATGACGTCCCGACTAGTATTTTTTTTTTAGTGTTGAGATAATACAACTTGTAGGCTTTTTGACTAGAAGGATAACCTAGAAAGACACATTTTCAAGCTCGTATGTCAAATTTGTGAGTGGTTGAACATTTGTAGCATAAGCTAAACAACCAAATGTATGCAAATGTTTATAGGATGGAGGACTTCAAAAGAGCTTCTCATATGGAGATTGATTTGACAACAGAGGTGTAGGTAATCGGTTAATTAGGTAAATAGCAATAAGGACACAATCCCTTTAAAAACGTAAAGGTAGTTGGCCTTGAAAATGAAGTGCTCTACCTACTTGTAAACTGTGCCTATGTTTGCGCTCAACCACTCCATTTTGTTGTGGAGTATAGGTATAAGAATGTTGAAAGATGACACCATTCTCATGGAAGAAATTATGCAAAGCTAAAAACTCACTTCCATTATCCATCCGGATCTTTTGAACCTTTTGGTGAAACTATGTGGTGACATATGCAAAAAAAAACTTTAACCAATTGTTGTGTTTCAGATTTATTCTTCATTAAATAAAGCCAAGTAGTACATGAAAAATCATCAACAATTGTTAAAAATTAACGAGCACCAGTATAAAAGGATACTTTATGAGGTCCCCAAATATCACAATGAATAAGTTCAAAAATATTTTTTTTGGATATATGACTCAATGAAAAAGGCAATTGAGTTTGCTTTGCAAGCAGGCAAACATCACAAGACTTATTGGAATGAAAAGAAACATCTAAAGATTTCTTAGCTAACAAGTGGAGCCTTTGTGGTGAAGGGTGCCAAGATGACGGTGCCAAAAAACTGAATGGATGTTACGGTTGGTGGGATGTATGTAGCAGCTTTTTGTGTTTGGCTTGGTGAGATAGTATAACCCACCACATTGTCTACCCCAACCAATCATAGCTCTCGTCTCCAGGTCCTGTAAAATACAAAAATCAGGGAAAAAATTTATTGAACATTTAAATGATTTTGTTAAACGACTGATGGAAATAAGATTAACCAAAAAATAACCAATCCGTAAAATGTTAGTCAAAGAAAGTTTTGGATCAAAATCAAAATTGCCAATAATACTAATTGAATCTTTTTCAACAGTTGGCAGAGTCACATATGGCAATGACTTGTTTTGAATAGAACTTGACAAAGGAAGAGATGTGACATGATCAGTAGCTCCACTGTCAATAATCCATTCTTGTGAATGGTGAGGGAACAAACCTATTACAACATTAACCTAGACATCAGAAGACATCTTGTTGGCCATCATGGACAAAAGTTTTTGGAATTGATCAGGAAATAAAGTCATCGGAGTTACTGCTTGTGAAGGGGTAGCAATGACAGTTTGGACATTATTGGCTGTTTTCCCTTCCTTGCCTCGATTTTTACCTCCCTTATTTGATTTGTACAGTCGGTGCCCTTCTGGAAATCCATGAAGTTTATAACAAGTTTCCTTTGTATGGTGATCACGATCACAAAAATCACAATGAAAGGGTTTGCGGGTGCCTTAATCCCCACCTTTTTTGCTTGCGAATTGAATAGCCATGGCCGCAGCCTCAATGGTTGGTTGTGTGCCAGTTGCTATTCCTCGTTGCTTCTCTTCCTGAGTAACCAATGAATAAACTTTGCGAACATCAGGCAAAGGCTGCATGAGCAAAATTTGGCCCCTGATTGCCGCATAGGATTCGTTAAGTCCCAATAAAAATTGCATCACCTTGTTTTGTTCATCTTTTTGAGCATGGTCTCATGGTTCCATAAGAACAAGTCTTGGTGCTGCCATATGATGATATCTCATCCCATAAGCTTTTCGCAATTTCCCTTTGAATCTCAAAAATTCGAGGAATATAGTGTTGAGAAAAACGAGCCTTGAGATCTTCCCAAACCTCGTGTGCAGTCTTAGTATATACGACACAATTGGCTAATTCAGGAGTAAGTGAATTTAAAACCCATGAAAGTATTAGGTCATTACAACGTTGCCAAAGAGCAAAATCTATTGGATTCTTTTCTGTCGACGGTTTCTTCATGGAGCCATCAATAAAACCCAATTTGTTCTTTGCGCTTAAAGCAATACGCATTGAATGACAAGTGCCATAATTGTTGCCAATGAGTGGCTTATAGACTGAAACCATCCCCTGATGATCAGAGTGATGGACGAAAAAAGGACTAGAGGGATTGTTAGATGCCTCTGTCGATTTGGAATCTCCCATGGCTAAAGAAAAAAAAAAACTTGGAGAGAAACCAGAAAAAATAAGAGAAGAAAAGAAAGAGACGTCCTAGGATCTTGGATGCTCTGATACCATGTAAAATAAAGGAATAAGAGAACAATAAAATTCTTTCTCTATATTGAATAAAATAACTAGTACATGATATATATTTATAGGGTTCAAAATTTTTTTGTCACTATATAAGGCGCCTTTTGTAAGACTGTTAGTGGTTTACTAATTTAAGTTTAAAAGGCACCAATTTGGGTGACCAGACAAAAATACCCTTTTTTGTCGCTTTGTTTCGTTTTCAAACGTTGAGAGAAAAACCCAAGAGAGAGAAAACCAGGCGGCACTCAGACCAAAAGGCGACCAAAATCCGACGGAAAGTTGACCGGCGACGAAGCTACAGTTATGGCATCTAACAGAGTTCAGCGGCGAAGTGGTTCTACGGTTAGTTTTCTTCCCTGATCCTTTGAGATTTTTGATGTTGCCTGCCATTTTGATGATATAGATCAGGTTTTATTTGATTTGTTTTTGTTGATTATTTTGTTTGAAAAGGCTCGGGTAGGTTAGGTTAGGGTTTGGGTTTCTGAAAAATGAAGTTTTGTAGACGATAATGTTCTGGGTTTCCGAGCCTTTTTAAAACATTTCCAAGCCTTTTATAACTGTCCCCGAGCCTTTTGTAACTGTCCCTGAGCCTTTTGTAACTGTCCTCGAGCTTTTTATAACTGTAACCGAGCTTTTTATAACTGCAACCGAGCTTTTTAAAATGTTACCGACCCTTTATAACAGTCCCCAAACTTTTACAAATCTCCGAGCCTTTTTACACTAGCTCCGAGCCTTTTCGTGAGTGTTCGAGCCTTTTAATACGTTACCCGAGCCTTTTAATACACTACCCGAGCCTTTTAATACGTTAACCGAGCCTTTTGAAACGCTACCCGAGCCTTTTCATACGTTACCCGAGCCTTTTCATACACTACCCGAGCCTTTTAATGAATTGTTACACATTCCGAGCCTTTTGATACTCTACCCGAGCCTTTTAATACTCTACCCGAGCCTTATAATACACTACCCGAGCCTTTTAATAAACCACCCAAGACTTTTGATACTGAACCCGAGCCTTTTGATACTCAACCTGAGCCTTTTCATACACTTCCTGAGCCTTTTGAAACGCTACCCGAGACTTTCATACACTGCCCGTGCCTTTTTATTCGAGCATTTTAATGTACTTATATGTTTGTTTTTTATGTTTTCTGTGAATATGTAGACAAAGAAACAGCTAAAGGATTTGCTTAAAACTCTAGTGGGAGTATGGTACAAGGGAAAACTTACAAGGCATGACCATTTCGATGACCTTAAAGATATCAACAACGCCCTTGATAGTGTACCTGACGATCTGAAGATCGAAGACCGACGTCGGTATATCGAGTCGTGTTTTGGTCATTTCCTTCATATGCATCGGGAGATTCCTTTTTCTGCTGGGATTGTCCATCGGCTGCTTTTGCGTGAGTTACATCACGATGGCCCAGAAGATGAGATGAGATTTTTGTTAGACAACAAAGAGGTCTGGTTCTCGAAGGTTGAGTTCTGCCTAATCACCGGATTGAAGTTCGGAGTGATTCCTGACACGGCGAGCTATGATATGGTAGATAATGGCATACACGAGTGGTACTTTGAGGGTCGAGACATTGAGTTTGAAGAGCTCAGAGCAGTGGTGCGGAGTGGTGTGTTTGTCCAGCAATACGATGCGGTGAAGTTGTGCTTATTGTTTATGCTCAACTGGATACTGATGTGGGTGGACGAGAGAGATAAAGTCCCATCATGGCAGTTTCGCCTGGTTGAGGACTTGGACGCTTTTGATGCGTTCCCGTAGGGTGCACACGTGTATAGGCGGTCCATATATAGTTTCAAGCATGCGTTAG
Organism: Acer campestre; assembly: GCA_954870605.1. Lineage (NCBI taxonomy): Eukaryota > Viridiplantae > Streptophyta > Magnoliopsida > Sapindales > Sapindaceae > Acer > Acer campestre. Next base: position 33,358,999 of record OX940802.1, on the reverse strand, counting down.
ATGGTCGACGGGAGCGGTTCGAACAAAGGCAGCAAGAAAAGGGCACTGATGTACACACTGTCAAGACGTACAACTTATACGGTGTACCGCACGCACTGTTGATGATAATTTAAAATTTGAAGCTGTACTTTAATTGATTTTTTTTATTTATTTGATTGATGTTGTTGCTTATTATCGTACTTATCTATTATGCAGATATTTGCTTTTGAGGTTATCCCCGAACTTCGCAATAAAAAATGTGGGACCCGGAGGGGGAACGATCTACCCCTCCCACGTATTCTGAAATGGGAGTTGAATAAGCGACCGAGGGGGGAAAAGTTGGATTCCATTTTCACCGAAAGGGTAAGTATTATTGTTGTTAATATGTTCTATTATTAGTATGTACACAATTACACTAATGTAACTCCGATTTCAGATGTTTGCGCGGACTAAATTGGTATCGACGGCTGTTGAGAGGGCTCAACGGTACTACGAAGGCATAGACCTGGGCGGCAGTCTATATGATTTCGATGCAGCTGATATATGTGTTCACCGTCCGGATCCCGAACAACATAGAGCTGTCGGCCCCAGTGACGATAAGGGTCGGTGTTCTGAACCCAGTGAGGATGAGGGTCAGTATTCTGGACCCAGTGATATAGATGTTTCAGACCAGCAGAGTCGTAGTGGGAGACCCTTGAGGAAGCGTAAGCGTGTCCGATTCACTTTGCCTAGACAGCCTCGACTTGAAGCTGATTCAGTATGTGGCGTTGGAGGGCATCCTCAGGTACGTCAAAATAACATAACCGCATTATTTAATTTCAATATAGTGCTCGTTTTAGTACTGATAGAGTTCGAAATCATTTCAGGACCGTGGGTATACTGAACTGATGGATGCATCCCAGCAGCTACGGGATGAAGTGCGCAAGACTAATGAGAAACGATACCGACAACATAAGAAGTTGATGGATTTGATTCGGGGTCTTCAGGGTTCGACACCGACACCGCAGCCTCGTAGTTCAGGTCCATCATTCGATGACCCACCGGTCGATGACCGAGATCGAGACTTCAATCCCAGAGACGAGTCTGGTAGTCATCAGGACATGGCAGACCCAGAGAGCGGGCGTGACCCACGTGAAGAGGTTACTGGTGGTACCGGTGCTACAGGGACAACACCTATGGAGATAGAGCCAGTACCTCAGGTTTTACTAGACCAATGTCCCTTATTACAGCGGACCCCTCCGGTCGATCCTACTCCAGCGCACCTCTCTCCATTCAGTCTACAGGGAGAGAGTTCCACAGTCGCGGACCACCCCTAGGGTCCACCCCAGTTGAGCTCACACCTGCAGCAGATCTTCTGGGTACCTCCTCCCAGCACACCCCTGTAGGGGATCCACGGGGACCCAGTTCCTCTGTACAGACCACCCTTGCAAGGGATCCACCGGGGCACGATTCCTCCTCACAACGCAGCCATTCAGATCAGAGTCCCCCACCCGTTGGGCGTCAGGTCCGGGTTTACAAGCCAGGATGGCAGCAGCGCGCCCCATACATTGACCCATGTCGGCCGAAGAGACCAAGGATGATGCCACCGCCAACACATGTATGGGCGCCCAACGCATTAGTAGATGGTGAACACCTTGAGTCGTACCAAGCCTACAAGAGGAACTCGACTGGGGAATTGTAAGTAAAATCGTAAATATTACAATTTTTTTATTGTATTTTGAAAGACATGAGTAAAATTCACTTGATTATCTAACTTCTTCACCAATTATGCAGACGTGATGTGGATCTACCCGAACCAGTTGCTGCCCCTTGGTTCCACCGGTTTCAAACCAACTTCATGGAGTTGGAGGATATGATACGGTACGTACTTCACCGTAACTATCTTTATATGTTGTTTCATAAATGGTCAAATCCTAACAATACAAACTGTGCTTATTTTCAGCACATAGACGCGTACTTGCATATTCTTTGGAAGTGTCAGCGAACATACTCCAGTGTCTACGGTGCGAGGATCAACATATTGGATTCACAGTTCTATGTAAGTGTTTAAATAATACGGTATAACATTGGGTTATGCATTGACTTGTTGTTAATATTGACACAACTTTTCGTATAGTCATACCTACTTTACCGGTGGGAGAAAATGATGGGAACTGGGGCCAGCGGACCACGTAAACGTTGGTCTATTGTCAAGCAGGAGTGGTCTAAAGATGACCTTATGGTCGTACGTGGATTGCTCCCGCCAGGATGCATACCATGGCATAATGTTGACGCCGTAAGTGTTTATTTTACATGGTTTCAATCTGTATAATAAATGAAGTTGACATTGATAAGACTTTGTTCAAAAACCTTCAGGTTATGATTCCCTGCAACCTTGGGCGTACACATTGGGCCCTGGCTAGCGTCGACCTCACAGCAGGGCATATTTACCTGTTCGATCCGTTCAGACAGGAGGTCCCAATTCGCCACAGGAAAATGCAGCTTGCTTGCTTGAGGTATTTTTTTTACCCTTGATGCTGTATGTGGTGGACTTTCACGGTCACAGACTGAGGGGTGATATGACGTACCGGGAGAATAATAGGTCATTCACTTTTTTCTATATGTCCGCAGACCGTGTGCCCCAACAGGATAAAGGGTATGACTGTCTCAAAAACTTAAGCTCTTCCAATTGGTTTTAATAACATTTCCTTATAACGTATTTGATGTGGTGAATTGCAGGGTTAACTGTGGTGCCCATACGTTGAGGTTGATAGAGTACCTCGTGGCCAACAGGGATACGTTCGACTGGACGAAGAACGATATGCCCACCATCCGGGAGAAGATGGCTGTGGAGGTTTTTGTTAACTCGAAGGAGTGGGTTCCTAGATAGTTTATGTACATAACATTTGATTTAGTTTATGTACATAACATTTGAGTAACGAAATGATTTTTTTTACTATTTGAAGCGTTTTTAATTAAAAGTTGAACATACAGTTCCTACATTCAAATCCATAAACTATAACAAAAACTATAACAAAGGATACCGGATCACATTAAACGAAGAACTAAATTATACAAAACCATAACACAAATGTATCGAGCGTGGTTCCCAAAGTCTAAACGATGTTGGAAGACATTAGCAATCAAAAGCTCTTTTCTGATCACCATCCTCAACGGGCTCCATTCTTTCAACGGTAGAATCCTTCTTAGGACACGTTTGTTTGTTGTGTCCAATCTGATAACAGATGCTGCACCTGCGACGGTATTCATCAGGGACAATTGTGCTGGGACCTTCATTAACCATAGACGGGTTGGAACACCTCCTGCTATTATGTCTTGGTTGTCCACATCTTCTACACGATTGTGTAGTTGTCCTCTCCGAAGATGAGGCATGTCGACCCTCCATCGGGCGACCTGATTATCTTTTCGACTTTGGATTTAAAACCACCCGCGCTGCTATGTCAGATGGCACTACCTATGAAGAAGGATGGCCAACAGGCATAATAGGAACCGAGTATGCATCAGTAAGTGTTTCTCTCTTGTAGTAGTCCGAACACAGAGATGTGAAATCCAAGTTTCACTCCCTGCAACAATAAAAACAGTGAGATTTACCCAAACGGTAATATAAACAGTATGACTGTAACTTGTCATGTACCTTGCCTCTACGAGTGCATGTGAGCATGGAAATAAATCCATTTGGAATTTGTTGCATGTGCACGTCTTCCGGGCTAAGTTAACTGTCTACTGTTCTCCCTTGTGTTTGACGGAGAATATGTTCCAGTCAACTGGATTTACGGTCATATAACTGCACTTCTCGACACGTTTCAGGATCACAAGATGTGCAGCGTCGGTCAATCGATGATGCATGGACTGTGCAGCTGCATGACGATCGTGAAACCACTTTTGTAGCATATTCCTAATGAACTCTGCCAGTGTCATCAGTGGCAGTTGCCGTGCGAATTTTAGGCATGAGTTTATGCACTCTGCAACATTTATGGTCATCAGCCTGTACCTTTTTTGGGGACTGTGTATGCGGGACCACTTGTGTGGACTGGCAGCAATGACATAATCGAATGCACCCTTGTGCAGCTTACGTAACTCCTCCATGTGGTGATTATACTTTATTTCACTGTACGACCTAGCTGCTGCATCCATTATGTCGGCAACATCCTTTCTGTGGAATCGCTTCTTCATATTTTCACCAAAATGCCAGCAACATATGGTATGGGTTGCATAAGGGAACACTTTAAAAATCTCTACTTCAATGCTTGCATGACGATCGAAAATAAAAACCAGATCATCTATATGACCAAGGGTACCCCTCAAACATTCCAAAAACCATTCACAGGAAAGGTTGTTTTCTGAGTCACCGTATCTAAAGGCAATTGGATACACCTGTTCGTTTCCATCTTGTGCAGTTGCAACAAACATTGTACCCCCAAATCTTCCCTTCAAATGGGTACCATCAACTGCAATCACATGACGTATACACCTCCAGAAACCTCTAATTGAGGACCCTAACGACATGAAAAAGTAGAGGAATTTACCATCGTCTGTGCACTGTAAGTCAGTGATTGTGCTAGGATTTTGCTCTTCCAGAACGTATGCAAAAGATGGCAGCAGTTGGAAAGTTTCTTCATGCGTTCCATAGGTCAATGACAATGCATATTACAGGGCATCATGTGCCTTACTGTACATGATTGGGATGCCATATATTATTTTCATATCGGCGATTATGTCCTTCAGACGCATGAGATGACCATTGTGTTGTTGAAGTCTAGGTGCAACCACTTCTCCGATTATGATTGCACTAGCTTGTCGGTGGCGACGGTGAATCTCCTCCAAGGGACAACTGTGTTCGTTCACAAAACTTCTGACTTGGAAGTAAGTCCCTTCATCTCTCCTCACCGCTCTTAATTTCCACGTACACCCATCAATGATGCAAACCAGATGTAACGTTGTCTTATTAGACATTTTCACCTTCCATTCAAAGTTCCGCCGCATTGAAAAAAGGCCAACGAGCCTCTTATAATCCTTTTTACTCGGAAAAAATTGACCTTTATAAATCATGCTTCTAGGTTCTTGTGATGCCAAGGTGCTGCTTCTACCAATACCAAATGAGTATGAATCTGCTCCGGAAATAACCCACGTTGTCGCATTATCAGAATCATCCCCAATTACATTATGCCGGACCTCGGAAGTCCCAGGCATATCTGGTGCAGAGCAACTAACTCCTTCTACACGTCTTCCACGTCTTTGAATTTGTGCAGGCTCTTCATCCACATTTTATTGATCATCAACTTGTACATTATTTGTCTCATTATCCACCTCATGGTTCTGCTCATTGCACTGCTCGTTGTATTGCTCAATTGGACAACCAAACACATCGCCAAATTCAGGTTTAACTACATTTGCATGGTTGACCGCTACCGGTGGGACACCGCACACGTTTTCCCCACCTTCGGTGGCACTCCTTTGGGTGAACACTTGGTTGCTACCGGAACATGATCCAAATTATTGGGTATTTTCAGGAGGAGGAATATCATTCCCTATCACATCTCTAGCTGTCCTCTCTGTTAGACTGACACATACTTGAGGGATCACCCGATCTTCCCCTAGCATAAATTGAACATCATCGTCATTTCTTATAAATGTGCGACATGTACTGTCAGGAACGATTGATATTGATGCTAGATCAACATTGAATTTGTTTACATCATACTTGACAATGGTATGCACGATCGCCACCAATTCTTCGTAAGTCATATTCCTTGACACATACATTCCCTGGTTATCGGATCCAACAAACCTCTAACTTCCATCGGGTAACTGCTCCCATCGATCGTTGTAAGATATTACTATTCTAACCCGATTCATGATGCTGTCAAATTAATCATCACAAACCATTAATAAAAACTCATGACTACAAAATATTTTCTTTCATATATTACATTCACAAAGGCTCGGGTGAGGATATTGAAAAGGCTCGGAGAAGACATGGAAAGGCTCGGGGAAGACATTACATGAAAAGGTTCGGGAAAGGCATGAAAAGGCTCGGGAAAGGCTTCAAAAGGCTCGGGAAAGACATGAAAAGGCTCGGGAAAGGCATTATATGAAAAGGCTTGGGAAATGCATGAAAAGGCTCGGGAAAGGCATTACATGAAAAGGCTCGGGAAAGGTATGAAAAAGCTCGGAAAAGGCTTCAAAAGGCTCGGAGATCTAAAAAAAAAAATACTCGGATAACATATGAAAAGGAACAAATGAAAATGTGAACAAATTCAAAGAAGAATTGGGAAAAAAATATTACCTTATTGAACTGAAGCACGTCGGTGGTTTATAAGTTAAAGAAGAAAGTCGAGGTAACGTTGAACTTTTTTATTTGCAGAGAGAGAGAGAGAGTTATGAGTTAACATTACTGGAGAGAGAAAAGTACAAAGAGAATAACTAACATAAACTCAAATCTAAGGGCAATTTTGGTAGTTCACCATAATAGGTGTCTTTTAAACTTAACTTATTAAACGACTGACAATGTCACCAACTCCCTTTAAAACGGTGATATTTCTCACAATTTCCACTATATTTATATACATATATATATACACACACAAATATATTGTACTTGTCCTATAAGTAAGCTAATTGATTATAGTCTAATTATATACAATAGGAAAGAATATTTCCTGATACTAATTGATTATGAAATCAATATTAGGCAAGAAATATATTGACTTTCGTAACAATCAAATGTATATTAATAGATGCATTAACAATGATTTATTAACTTTTAAATACTTTCTCTTCAATTTTTTTTTTAAAATACTTTCATAATTGAAAATTTTATATAAAAGAAAGTTATCATTTCAGATTAGATGCTCCCAACGGCTAGTAAATTTTCAAGCTGTTAGAGGAGATTTCACCTTGAAAGAAGAAAAGGGTTGTTTAAACTTTAGAAAGGTGACCACGCAAGACTCTAGAGGACCATTCCAAAAAAAGGCATGTTCCCGGAAGCATGTGTCTACTTTTGATGATCTCCAATGTCGCACTGGCTTCACATCAAAGACCAGGTGGACTTCTGTTAATGACAAAAATATTATTACCTTCCCAAACCTCGAAGTCTATAGGAAAGATGACCTTGCCATCTAGCAACCTAGTTACCTTTCTGGAATTTATCTCGAAGTGGATGTACGGAGTGAATAAGAATGACAAATGGGAAGTGCTTAGAAGCCAAAATAATCTACTAGGAATATAGTTTGACAGATAATTGCCACTCAGTAGATTATGCTACAAAATACTCCTTAATTCCAACCTAGTAGCATTAAAGGTATCACCATGCTGATAAAGGTCAGCTTTCTAGCTTTCACCCATCAACAGCAGATCATGAATCTAGACGGTTAAGCACTTAGATACATTGCAGGTTTGCACTTTCTAGGGACGGATAATTTATTTCATCACTGAACCTATCGTCTGTTGGGATTTATGCCCTAAAGCTTGTAATTTGTAAATAATATAAATCCATTAATAAAAGAAGTAGTTATTTTATTCAATTAACATGACTTATACGTTTATATTATATGTGCTAAACATCCAAGATTGCTAGATGTAATCTCAAACTGAGTATATGAATGTCATATACAAAGGAATTCATTTTGAGACATGCAATCGGTCCGTGAAAGCAAATAAAGTTGGGTACTTTATTTGTGGTTAATCTATAGCTGCGGTCCATTCCGTAATATACAGTGGTCTTATCCTAGACTACTCATATGGTGATATAAGAATAGAGACACCTTATATGATATGATCATATAGGACTAGGCCATGATCTATATGAATCTGTCACTAAAATCCGTTAGTTGAAAAGATTCATATATATTGACAAATGATGGCTGTATATGGGTGATCTAAATCCTGAGTGTCTTGCTGACTCCTTCAAGTTAGATCATGTTTCTTGACATACCATGGGTGAGATTGGAGTAGCATTCCCGGTCAATAACTCCATATCTTGGAATCACGATTTGGCTTGTGGCTGGGAAGGTATGCATACAATAGAGAAATCCATTCCTTCTTGTGAGAAGTAGATGAGTAGTTCCCTTAAGGGTTGATTTGGGACTTGAATGATTAAGAGCGCTCTTCTTCTTCCGTAAAGGAATTGTTAACTGAAAATCGTTAATGGGATGGAATTCCAAATAACAACTTTAAAAGGACCAAGATCGAGATTGATCCTGGTCGGAGGGGTATCACGTAGTTTGATATCGATTATGTCCCTATCAATGCAAGTACAATATGGACTATAAGAAATCAAACAAAAAATAAGCTTTTATTGATCGTCCATTTGCATTACAGGTATATAAGCCATGTACTTAGGGGTTACAACAATGTATGGAGATCGGATAAATAATGGAGATGGTGGTGATGGCGAATATGTGCCTGTTGATAAGTAGAGCTTGTAAGTGGGGTTTCTGGAGAAGATTTTCGGTCCCTTTTCCGATGAATAAGTAGTTGTATATATAGGTCATGTTGTTTGCCATGCACTCCTATAATTTCGGTCTAGGGTTTGGCCAACGCAGGATCCTCTTCTTTTTAGGAGAAAATCTTGGAGCTTTTACGTGTAGAATCTAGACTTTCCTTCCTAGGAGGAGTTAATCTCTTAGGCAAATCTTCCCTTCCTAGAATGACTCTAACTGAGTTGACCTGCTCAAAATTGGACTCTCTGGCGGGAAGGAGTATATCTCCTCTGTACGGCAGCGTTTTAATGGGTCTTTTTATGGAGCTTTAGTTTCTGATATGATAATTTTGGTGCCTGTTATCTTTCTGCTTGGCAGGCTGGTTGTGTCTGAAAGTGCAAGCCAGCAGGCATCTAGATGGTGGAATATGGGATATCTGGTTGGTATTACACCGGGATACTTCCGTGGTACTCTGTACCGGGATGCTGCGAGGTCCATAGAAAGCTGTTTCGGGGTGCTACGGGGTCCATAGGAAGCCCGGTCATAGCTGGGTTGGATCCCGCTGTGAGCTCTAGTGAGTAATCTGGCTCACGGTCATATTTTTGAGCTAAGATGCTGGCGGGGTCCATAGGAAGCTGGGAAGGAGCCAGACTGGACCCCGCTGGACCAGTCGGAGTCCGCCTTTGTTAGGGTAGCCGGATGGTGTCTGTACTCCTATATTTTCCTTTCGTTGAGGTGGGAAATTCTTCCTTGGTCCTTTGCCAATTTTGGCGGTTAACAGGAATGAAGGATATAATCATTCACTAGAGAATCAATGGTACTTAAAGGAAAATATATAATTAGAGAGGTATAAATGTATAATGGACTTTATGACCTAGCTCTAATTATGAACCACTTGTGGAGGATCATACCATATGTAATAGCTATATTGATGGACATTGATAATTTGGTTGTGTATAATATCTACAGTTACGAGAGTACAACCTTAGGTTTTTAGTGGAATAACTCCGAGGTTAATAATTATGAAATATTAATTAAAGAGTTTAATTAATTTTTTTAAGTATTATTGGAGCCCAAAACTATGGTCCATTAAGTCCCCGTGCTAACCCTTTACGATTGATAGTAACAAGGCTCACGGAGAATTGGATGGTCCAATTAATTATGTTACGAAAGTAACTTAAATATATTATGGGAATTAATTAAATGATATGATTATTTAATTAATATATTATTTAATTGATTAATTAAATATTATTAAATAATATGATTATTTAATTGACGTATTAATAATTAAGAATTATTAATTGTTATTTGGAGGTTTTAAGTTTGAACCTTGACAAGAACAAAAGAATAAAACAATAAGCGATTATTTTTATTTACTCTAAAGAGGTCAAAGGCTCAAACCCTAGAGGTGACCGAATTAAAAAGGATTTATAATCCTATTTTGACTTGGTTTGCTAAACCCTAGGATCATAGTATATAAGATATACTTATCATGAAAAATAAGAGAAAAAAAACCCTAAGAGAGGCAAGGGTGCGGCAAGCTAGAGGGAGGGAAGAAAAAGAAAATGTTTTTCCCCTACCTTGGCCGTATTCATCATAGGAGACAAAGGGTTGTCTTCCGGATCTCTCAAGCCTCCATTCAAGTACTCCCGGAATCTGTGACGTGCCCACACACACAGTTGCTAGATAACGGAACATAGCTCGGAAGGCTTAGTGGTAAATGATCGAAAAGAAAATGAAGGAGTGTTCTTCAAAGGTATGAAAATAAATCCCGTCCACATGTTTGTGTATACAAAAAGGTCCAAAAACGATAAACATTTTAACACCTATCATAAAATGACTCGGAAATGTTCGGAAACCTTCGAAACCACATAGACAAGTCATCATATCGCTCGGAACTCACCTAGGAATAAATCCACACATGGTTGGACACATAAAATATGGAAAATCTTGGAAATATAATTTCCCAAATGAGATTACCAACCAACAAAAAAAAAAACACATAAAAACACAAATATCAAATATCATGGAAACCACACAATAAAATTATCAAACACATTCAAGTATGTTGTTCCTTAAATTAATTCCTAGAACATGCTTATCTAAGAACTTTTACACACTAAATGCATGAACAAACATTATGTGAATGTGTGTGCTACATAGAATTTACACAATGATGCAGGGACACAAATGTATGATATGTGTGTGTGCACCTATGCCTTGCAAGAGGATTAATGTCTCATTTTTATCTTAACTTGATGATGAAGCACCACCTCTTGAAAACTTGTTTGCACGATAAGTTGATTTCCATCTTTGAAGCTTGAACCATCAAGAAAAATCCTAGCAACTAATCATTACAAACACAAGATGTTTTGATGGAGAATAATGCCATCACACAAATTAAACCTAACATAATATTTATTAATTACAATAATAATTTTAAAACACAAAATATTCAAGGAAATCTTCAATGCTATCTCTTGCATCATTCTCTCTAGGGAGAAGAAAATTCGTCCTCGAATTTTGATAGCATTAATTTCATGAATATGTAGTGCTAATACACATGATTTTCAACAATGAAGTATATATTTCCCGAGTTTCATCACAACGTCCTTCCAATCACTCCAATAAATGGAAGCAAATTCATAAATAATCAAATTTTGCAACAAAAGTTAAATTGGGGTATTTTTACGGTGAGGAACCTGTAACTCAAAAAAACAATCCACGAAATATGATTTCCTTTCATATTGGTCTTTCTCAAACACATATTCATCAAATATCGATGGTTTATCAAAATTGGCGAAAACTGCTTCTAACACATATGCATCATCGAAAAACACTGAATGATAGGATGCTAATTGTGTTTGGGGGTTCTGGGGATTTTTTTGGGTACCAAAATGATACTCATCAAACCCGCTGATTCTCACAAGAATACCAAAATTTGAATAAAAAGAGACACTTTCTCTAAAAAATTTATTAATCATCAAAAACTTTTTCATCCCTGTTAGGGTACAATGTCTTTAAATAGAAAGCCTAAAAACCTAAAAACCTAAAAGAACCTAAAATAATTAGGATACAAAAAAATCATCAATTTTCCTAAAATAAAAAGAGAAAGAATTGAGATAACAATGGAAATTAAAAATACTAGAATTCTAAAACATTAAAAACCTATCTAATAAGGAAATTAGATTTGATTTAATAAAATAAAATAATAAAATAATTAACTACCTAATTAAATATACAATAAAAGGAAACATAATAATATTTATTAATTACAATAATATTTTTAAAATCCAAAATCTTCAAGAAAATCGTCAATGCTATCTCTTGCATCACTAACCTTATATAATAATATGTACAAGGGGTCATACTACCTTATTGGAACAATAACGCTATTGGACTTAATAACTACCATTAGATTGGATAACTGCAAATCCAATGAATTTTATTAAAATTTGAAATTAATGTATTCTATTACAGTAAAAATTTGAAACTTTTACAACAAATGTTTTTTTTTTTTTTTATATTGGATATAATTTGAAAAAGTAAATAAATGAATTGTAAAATAAACTTACATTATAAATTTATAATATTAATTAGAAGCTTAAATAATATTGTTTTACTTTTCTCTTAAAAAATTAAAATAATAGCATTGTTTTATACGGTGTGAAATTGTTGTCATAAATAATATGTTTATAGCTTTATACACAAAACTTGTTACATAGTATGAATATATATATTTTAAAATAAAATGAGTTGTTACATTCTACCATAAAGTTATTACAATGTATATTTTAATCGTAACATTTCATGTAAAATTTGTTACAACGTTAAATCGTTACCACATACATCTTAATTACAGTATTTTTTTTTATGTAAAACTTTGTTATATAGTATGAATATTTTGTTGCCCATATAAAATGAGTTGTTACAAGATACGACAACGTTGTTACAATCTACAGTTTTATCGTTACATATCGCACCAACATGAAATTGTTACTATGAGCGTTTTACTTATAACTTTCTAGGAGAAACTTGTTACAAAACACATATATTTTGTACTCATAAAAACTGAGTTGTGACATGCTACAGTAAAGTTGTTCGAGCTACAACTTCATTGTTACACATTACTTAAAATTTACTACAATGTTGAAATTGTTACCACATTCATCTTGATTACAACTTTTTATCCAAAATTTATTACATTATACATAAATTATATTACACGTTGTTTAACATATAAAAAATAATAAAAATAATTATAAATATTTAAAATGAAATTTTTATTCAAAAATTATTATGTTACAAACATTTTATAAAATTAAATCAAATAAATATTATTTCAAAATATATTACATCAAAAATATTATAAAAATTAAATACAAATATATATTTTTTTATTTTCTGAAAATAATAATAATTTAAAATATAAAAACAAATTAACTTTAACAATTTTAAATCTATTATATTATAAATATTTAATATAATATTTAATCTCTTAACAAATATCGGAGGAATCTTGTAATAAAATTCCAATAACTTTATTGGGATTTAATCTCCCAACAAGATAGCCATACCATATATAGAGAATACTAAACATTACATTGCTCAAACGAATGATCTAATCAAAATTATCATTGTCTGTTATATATCTTCCACTCTACACAAACAACTGCGCCTTGCAAAATCAAACTTGGTAATTCAGAGCTGATTATTACCTACAATCTAGATCATCTAGGTACCATGTCAGAAATGGTGGCATCATTAACGGAACATATTTCCCCCTTCCATGTAGATCTTTGCTGTTCTTCTTCGTTAATTTGTTTAGCGTATGCAGGCTCTTTCGGAATCTTAATATATGTACTTTCATTTTGAAGATATGAAAAAATTTCCAACATGGTCGGTCTATCATTTGGGTATTCCTGGACACATAACAAAGCTATTTGAAAGAATCTCATTAATTTGCCCAAAGAATATGTGCAGTCTAGAGATGGATCCATAAACTCCATTTCTTTGCCATTGTTCCATAGCAAGTATGCCTGAAATTATCATTTCTCAACTGTCATAAAATTGCAAGTCTAAATTATATATATATGATCATAGTACGTACTTGACAAGGATTAGAATTGAAGCAACTTACATATTCCATGAGGCTTAGATTCTTATTATCGCCATAGAAATCGCAAACCTTTTTACCACTTATGATTTGCAGAATTAGAATTCCAAGACTATAAACATCGAACTTAGTGGAGTATATGCCATCTTTGACATATTCAGGAGGAGCATAACCGCTGCATTGAATAATTACATACCCAAGGTTTAATTAAATATGTGTTAAATGAATAAAAGCTTGAAGATGAAATATAATTTGGAAGAGTTTATATGTATATACGTGCTTACTATGTTCCAATAATTCGTCTGGTGTTTGCTTCAAGATCATGTTTTTCGAAAATTCTAGCCAAACCAAAATCTGCTATTTTTGGATTCATCTCTTCATCCAATAAAATATTACCGGCTTTAAGGTCCCGATGAATAATAGTCAACCTTGAATATTCCTGAAGATATAGAAGCCCTTGGCAAACTCCTTCAATAATATGAATGCGTTTTTGCAAATCCAGGATAAATCTTTTACTAGGTTCTACGATAAATCCAACGATGAACATTAGTAAAGAGAAAACTGAATATCAATATGCAGGGGCGGACCTTAATGGCAGCCCGGGTCAGCCTCTTAAAATAAATAAATGTATTAATCTCTCTTCTCACCTCTCACCTCTCACCTCTCCCTACTCCTAACACACCCACTCACAGACCCAAGTCTCAACACACACACACACACTCACTCACTCTCTCTCTCCCTCTTTTCAATCAATCAAGTCCAATTTAATTAATTCCAGTGTTTGAAAAAATGGTTTGGCCAGCCGTCTAGACGCTGTGCAGAGGTCGACCGTCCCGAGTTGGCCAAAATCGCCGGAAAAAATCGGTCAACAGAAAGTCAATGGTCAATGGTCAAGGCTCAAAAATCGGCCGCCTAGTTCGGTTCAGACCAAAAATCAGCCGCCTAGACCGTTTAAAAAAAAAAAAAAAGATTTTGGGACTGCGTTTGCTTCTCCCTTTGAAAGAAAAAACCCAAATCACATGCAAATCAAACCAAATCAAAGCAAAAAATGCAGGAACATGTCAAAAAGGGGAGAGACAGACAGACGAAAGAATAGATGGAGGGAAGAGAGAATAACCAGGACTAGAAAGGGGAGAGAGAGGGAGGGCGTGAGAGAGATGGAGATAGAGGATATGAATTATGAAAGATGAAATATAAAAGATGTAGAGGATACGAGGGAGAGAGAATGAGTGATGTACTGCTGTCTATATTAATTATATTTTATGTTATTTGTTTTATTATTTTATAGGTTAGTGAATGCTTTACTGTTGAATGCTGTACATATTTCATATTTGTTTTATTATTTTATTTTTTACTAATGTTATTTTGACTAGGGTTTCGAAGAAGTGGGCTTTTTTGGGCCACTTTTCAATAACTTAAAATGTGAAAGCTCAATAGGAGCCCAACATGAAGATGTATTGCTTCAAATGTTATGGACTTGAAATGGGAAAGCCCAATAGGAGCTCAACTCAATCCAAACAAATAATATTTTCCTCATTGTGGATTTGGTTTTATAAGTAGGGGGAAAAAAATAAAAAAATTCCATGTAAAAAAAACCAACCGCCCAGAAATCCTCCTAGGCACCCACTAAGCCGCCTAGGTGCTAGGCGCTGGTCCACCGCCTGACTAGCGTCTAGCGTTTACTAGAATACTGATTAATTCTTTCTCTCTCTCTCCATCACACATCTCAAATCAATTATCTCTCTGATTAATAATTATCTTCAACTTAGCAACTCAATTGAAATATTATTTGGATTAATTATTTGGATTTTATAGAATTACTCTTATTATATTATTTATATTTGGTTATTTTAATTCATGTATTTTTTTTTTTTTAGTTACAATTTATTTTTTTTAATTAACAAATTAGAGCCTTGTGTTTTGTTTATCTTCTTCGAGCTAACTCGGGCTGTAGCCAGTAGGGGTGGGCGCGGTTCGGTTCGGTTCGGTTTTGACCAAAACCATATTGAACCGTTTTATTTTCGGTTTTTGAAAACTTGAATCGGTTTAAACCGTATTAGACCATGAAACCGAATTGAACCGAACACCTTTATCTCGGTTCGGTTCGGTTCGGTTCAATTCGGTTTTGGGCCTATTGGGCTTTGAGGTTTTTTTTTAATATAATTTTTCAATTTTTGTATCCTTAGCTATTTTATATTTGGACCTTTGGAAAATTGATTTTGGGCAGTTTTTTTTAACAATCCCTTATATTCAAAACACATCTAAATAGACCTCATTAATCAAATTTAATCCAAATCAATCTCCATTCTATATATATATACCGGCTATCCTGCTCAATAGCTACCAGCCTACCACCATTCTATCAAAATCTTACAACACAGAATCACTTGGTAGATTACCTTGACAAAGAACGATCCAAGCATAAAAATCATGACAATATAACATGATTAACATTAGTGATGCAAATCCATCAAATATTCAAATTAAACATATTAAAAATAAAATAAAATACCTTAAACACCCATAAAATAAAGAAACATCAAACACCCATAAACTGATAAACACCCATAAGCAAAACAGAATACAATGAAGAAGAAGAAAAAAAATACATTGACATTGTGCAGCGGAGTCGCGGAAGAGAGACGTGTGCAGTGGAGCCGGGGAAAAGAGCCGGCCGGAGACGTTGTGAGAGAATAGAGATTATGTGGGGGAAGAGAGATGGAGCAGGTATGAAAGAAAACAGAGAGAGATGACCTACGGAAGAACAACAGAGATAGGGTCTGATGGGAAAATTAGAAAAGTAAAATTAGGTTTTTTTTTTTTTTTTTTTTTTAATATTTAAAGGTCGGTTCGTCGGTTCGGTTCTGTTTTGGAAGGTCCAAAACCGAAACCGACCCATGTTCAATGCGGTTCATTCGGTTTGAACCGAATTGAACCAAATTGACAAGGTGAACCGAACCAAACACCTTATTTCGACTTGGTTTGGGTCAATTCGGTTCGGTTCAATGAACCGCGCCCACCCCTAGTAGCCAGGTCAACCTTTTTAAATATTTATATATATATATATATATACACATTAATATTAATCTCCCAACTCCCAACACACACACACTCTATCTCTTACCCACTCACATCCCAAGTCTCAACACACACACACACTCTCTCTCTCTCTCTCTCTCTCTCTCTCTCTCTTTTCAATCAATCAAATCCAATTTAATTCATTATTTTTCTCTCTCTATCACACATCTCAAATCAATTCTTTTTCCAATTAATAATTATTTTAAACCTAACAACTCAATTGAAATATTATTTGGATTAACTATTTGGATTTTATAGAATTACTCTTAGTATATTATTTATATTCGGTTATTTTAATTCATGTTTTTTTTTAGTTACAATTTATTTTTTCTAATTAATAAGTTAAAGTCTTATGTTTTATTTATCTTTTTCGAGTGAGAGTAGAATAAAAATAATGTTTTCTTATTGAAAGTTTATATATATAGTTTTGTTTTAACTCTCCCTAACAAAAAAATCTTGAGTACACCACTGTCAATATGCATGGAAGAAGAAAAACGTGACACCCCAATTGAATAATGGTCCACAACTCATCTAGCCTATATATATATATATATATGTGTGTGGGGTAACGTTTCCCCAAAATATATGAACTAAAGTGTAATTACCCCTTTATATATTGTAACTGAATGCACAGAAAAATAAAAGAAATTTGTATATGAAAGTCATACCAAAAAGATAGCAGTCCAAGCTTTTGTTGGGCATGTACTCATATATTAGCATGTGCTCTTCTCTGTCAATGCAAAATCCCAGAAGTTTGATAAGATTTACATGTTGGAGCTTAGCAGTAAGCTTAACCTCATTTTCGAACTCCTCAAATCCTTGTGTGGATGTTTTTGAAAGTTTTTTTACTGCTATTACTTGTCCATCCGGTAATATACCCTGGAAAATGAACTAAAACATCATCAATACATATGTTTCATGCTTATACATATAATGTCTTTTTTTCGATTAATACTGGTGTCTATTTGGAATCCTACACGAAAAAACATCTTGAATCACGTGCCTGACCAGTGATGTTCAAATGCATATGCTACATGCTTATAAATATATTGTCTTTTATTACTTCATTGGACATAATTACATTTTGTTCTCATCTAATTTAGAAATAAAAATTTAACGAATTTTACCTTGTAAACAGGACCATATCCTCCTTTCCCAATCTTATTTTCAATTGAAAAACTGTCTGTTGCAGCCTCAATGCTAGCCAAACTGTATACTATCATATTAGGAACAATTGTAGTAAGATCTCCAGCAGCTGCTGTATTGTTTACTTTGTACTTCAGTTTTTTATCTGAATCCCCTGTATTTATGGAAAAACAAACAATATATAAATTGAAGAAAAATCATTAAATTGCCAACTTCTATGATGAAAATGCTCACTCAGCTACATATGAAAATCTTATTGCTGGACAAGTTACCAGTTTTTAATCTGTGTTTTGTAATCTGACTGAAGTATATCAAAGAGCATATTATTAGCAGAACAGCTGCAGTACTGGTAGTCAAAATGATTATTAATAATCGCCGTGACAACCTTTTTTGTCCATTTTTGTAATTGTCAACTGAAACTTTCATCTCCTCAGCTGAAAAAATAATTGGCAAATGTCAACTCAAAATTAATACAAATGATCAAACAGTTTGCAGTTTGGGATCTTACCAGCAGCCTGTGAAAGAACCCAATTATCATCAAAGGTAACTTGCCAAACAAAGTAACCACGAAGTTTCTTTTCCTTAATATACGACACCTTAGTTCTAACAACCTCAACATCATCGAAACCAATCCAAACCGACCCAATCCTGCAGTAATTCACCACATAAGTTGCACTGTACAAAACTTTAGCTCCATGTCCATATATTTTAATGTAATTCTGGATTTCCTTATACTTCATCGATCCACCGTTTTTAATGGCCGGACCAATTGCTGGAGCACCAATACCATTCTCCTCAGGGTTTACAAGCGTCCACGCGTAGCCATAGAAAGGCAAACACAAAACCAATTTATTAGCCGATAAGCCCGCATCTGTCCATGCATTTATACCATAGTCGGTATTTAAGAAATTAGTTGGGTCATATAGAGCTGCATGAGCCCCTGTAACGTTACTTCCATTAGGCGTGGAGTAGTCATGAGCCACTACATGAACCCAATTCACGAATTGTTGGATCGAGTCAACAGGATAACTTCCTAAAGAAGGAATTATTGGTAAGTACATAACAGCTGTTGTCAAGATCAATTGTGGATGATCGGTAGAGTTTCTTGCTTCGGAATTAATTGCGGCGCGCCACTCTTTGAAGAGAATACCCAAGTTAAACATATCGGAGCTTCTTGTTAAACAAAACCATGCAAAGTCCAGGCCATGAAAGCCATAACGCCTGGCCGTTTTTATCGAGTCATCTATGAAATACTTTCTATAAGAAGAATTGCTTACCATAGATGAAAACGTAGAACCGTTTGCATTCTGACCTCCAATGGATAGAAGCGTTGTAATTGAGGGGTTCTTCTCTTTCACAGTGTTTGTGAAGGTGGACACGTGTTTTTCATCAGAAGGTGTTAAAGAAAGCTGGTAGGAGGTGGAATTTAGTTGAGCAAAACCACAACTAAGGTGAGTAAAGAGAGTAGAGTTTATGTCCGAAATTGGAAACTCTTTTTGTGCATGCCAATAATAACCGGCTCTAATCAAAGTTTGTGATTTTGCAGGTTGCAATTCTAAAGAGAGGAAGATATGAATTATGACAATCAAAATTTTGGATACCATTTTTGAAAGCTTAAGCTTAAAGTAAAGAGAGAAAAAATATATATAAGATGCGAGACCATGCTAGGTTTTTCTACGATAGGTTTTGGCTCATATTCAGGGGCGGCTCAACAGTTGTGGGGCCTTAGGCGAAAATATTGAATGAGGCCTTATATATTGAAATGAAAGCAAGCAATCAAATAACTAAAATAATGAACAAAAACACTAACGATAAAAAAAAAAAAAAAAAAAAAAAATTAAAAATAGAATAGCTAATTTAGAAACAAAAAAAAAAAAAAAAAAAAAAAAAAAAAAAAAAAAAAACTAATCTAGAAAATTTTTGAATAATATAACCTGAAAAAAAAAAAAATTTATTCTCCTAACAACTTTGCTTTCAAACTCAAATAATCGATATTCAACTTTCAATGAAATGAATTGGTGAATTTGAAACTAAGTCAAGTGAAAACATATAGTATAAAAAAATATAGGAATAAGTTGTCAAATGGTAACTTTAATTAACAAATTTTGAGGACGTATTTTGGAAATAAAAAAGTATTTACTTTTTTTTTTTTTTTTTTTTTTTTAACTAGAAAACTATTAATTTGTAGATTTTTTGGGTTAAAAATATGTTAGAAGCTGTTGATTTATAAAAAGAATTACATTTATTAAAAAGTAATGTGTTTCCTTATCTTTAGGAGGCCTTGTATCTTTAATGGCTAGATTTTAGGAGGCCTTAAGATTTATCTACAAGGAATAAATTTTTTTTTAAAAAAATTGAGGCGTTAGGCGGTTGCCTAAGTTGCTTAGGGGTTTAGCCGGCCCTGCTCATATTCTCAAGTGAACTCAATGTTAACCAAACGAGACTCAGCTGATGTGGAACTTCCTGGAGATGTGGGATAACATTTAGAAGTTTGAGATGGTGTTTAAGGGAGATTTGAAGACCAAGAATAACTAAAGAATCGTAGGCTAAAGAAAACTGGAAACGATAATAGTGATGTGGGTACTGTTGTGCACAGAGAGCGGTTGTCACAGTGGTTGAAGACCAATAGGGTAGCGTTGTGGATACCGATGTTCAAGGGAGAGCAGTTCGCACAACGGTTTGATTCCAGTAGTTTGCGCTGTCCAAATCGATATGGGTTGGATAGCAGTGGACAATGGTCTGCTAGAACATGGTGCATTCCATGTGACTTGTAACGGTGTAGGGTGCGGGTGGCCAGAAAATGATTTCTCTTTACAAGAAGACTTGTCATAAAAGGAAATAGTATTTATGTGAAATAAGTAAGTCTTGTACGTATAGGAGATAGATTTCCTTGTTGGTCTAAGCTCCCTGAAACTATTATAAATAGAACATTGTAACTAGGTTATTTGTGTGGAGCAAAAAGAACACTTGTAACATCAGAGAGTGGGTGGATCTGGGGGTGGGGGACCCCTTAGAATATCTAAAGACGGATTTGGGGAATATCTAGGGATCTAGAGGAGAGATTCGTGGGTGATATTTAGGGGAGACTTATAAGGATATTCCTGAAGGGGGTGTACTCAGAGGAGGACCATGTGAGCATTATCAGCTGAGAGCCATGATGTAAAGCTCAGTTGTGAGCTTAGAGGCTTGGTAAGGCTCGGTAGTTTGGGGTTTGGGTTGTGAGAGAGAGAATCATGGAGTATATGGTTGTAACAATTTATCATAAAGTGGAACTTTCTCTATCGTCTTGACGCCTGTGTTTTTCCCCTGATTTAGGGTTTTCCACGTATATCTTGTGTTGTGTGATTGTTTATTTTCTCTCATCTTATTTTTCTACTATATACGTTAATTGCTATGAGTTATGAGCAAATATTAGGTATATCGCTTCCGTATTCATCGGTTCAAATTCTCAACATTCTATTTGGTGGACCAATTTTTATCTTTATTTTAAAATCTGATACCAATTGAGACCAGGGTCTTGTTGAATATAGATGTTTAGGAATTTTCTGTATGTATATATTTTCTATATTTATGTTTTCCAGGAGGTACAAATTTATAGCTCATTCAAGTAGCTATTCTAGGATATAAACTAATAAAGGAGAGTGTATTCAATTAATATTCTTGAGGGCATTTAAAAACATTTTTTAAGTGACAGATTTTCATGGATTTTTACGGACTTTTACGGACTTTTACAAATCCACATGGACTTTCACAAATCCACATGGACTTTCATTGATTTGTTTAGATATCTATCTCAGACATTTATAGATTTGTTTAGACATCTATCTTTGACTTTTATAGATTTGTTTAGACATCCATGAACTTTCATGAATTTGTTATCTCTGACTTCTATTATAGATGGAGAATTATACCGCTATATAACTCAATAACACAATCTATACACTCAACCAATATGATCCATTAATACAATTTGCAGTACTAACAATAATCTCTGCTTTCTTCCTTTTTCTCTTCTATTACTTTTCACCTCCTTACTCAGCTATTTCCCTTTCCGTTTCTCTATTTGGACTTTGCTTATGGCTTCCTTATATATATACATATATATTTTTGGTCATGTATTATGATTCAATAAAAGAATCGTATCACATTATCTATATAATAATTTAATAACATACGTCTAGACATCCATTTATGAATTTAATTAAAAACCATGTATGGATTTTTGCCTGAATGTTTCATTGAAGGTTATGATTTTATCTACTAATTTTGCTCAAGATTTTCATTTTATATATTGACCAGAAAACTTATTATTTTATTTTCAGTACATGTTTTCAAATTTCGCTGTAAGTTCGTATGAAAGAGAGCTAAAACGAGACATTGATTAGAGATTTTGACGAAGAATAAAACTAGTTCAACACAATATAGAAACAATTTTTTTTTTTTTTTTTTTTCTTAATTGAATACCACATATTATCTTCTGTAAAATCTATACAATTGAATCATAAGGAGTAGTTCATCCAAAACAAAATAATTTCCTTGTAAAATGTTGATGACTTGATATCAATACAGAATCATATTGCAAATTAAATGGTGCAGTTGCATCATTAACTTAAGCACTTAGCAAAGTTTATCAAATGTAAATCAAATGAGGTGGCAAGTGGTGTTTAATCCAATATTTTATAACAGTATATACAATATTTTTACTATATATATGTATCAAACTCATTATTCATTAGATTACAGTTGAAAAATCAGTAAAAGAAGATCATCGATCAAGATTATTTGAGCAGAGAAGAAGTGAGAAGAAGCAACATGCTCCTTTTTTTTTTTTTGAGAGAGAGAGAGAGAAAAGTCCACCAAAATTTTTGTGGAGAAGGTTGGATATGTTATAGCATTTGATTTTTATATCTCTCACCATCAAGTCCACCAAAATCTACCAAAATCCATGACTTAAGAAAATCCTTTAAAATCTAGTCTTTAATTGAATACACCTTGATTCTTATAGACATTTTTAAAATCTCAATTCAATACACCTGGATTTGGAAGGATTCTTTAAAAATCCATAAAAATATGAATTGAATACCATTGGATTAATATAAACTATTTTAAATTTTTTAAATGTCCGAATTAAATACACAAGAATTTATAATATCTTTAAATATCTTTAAATATCCTCTATAATCTTAATTGAATACATCCACTCTAATCTTTAATTGAGGTTGCCCCGCAATTAGTGGAGTCTAATAAAAATAAGGTCAATGTAATTACCTGCGATCACTATATTTGATTCTTGATTGACAACTCACGTTAACGCTCCCGAACTTGTCAAAACTCTCGTTGAAATTCTCTTGTGCACAGAAATTCTCGTCGAAACTTCACAAATCTTATAATTCCACAAACCTAACGTGGTGTCACTATCCTAAGAGAATTATAGCAAAACGTTATAAACAAAGATAAGATATTTGACTCTGATGTTTTGTTTTCTCCGGACAATATATTATGTATGATTAAGACAGCCACCAAAAACTGATGAGCATGATGATGCTTTTGTCATTGTTATTAGGGTTAATATTAAAAATCTCCCCTCACATTTAAACTATTATTGTATGTATAGTTAAAAATGTTTTTATTTTAGAAACCTCACTTGTAAAGGAGAAAGACTAATATATACATGTACAAAAGAATAATCCGCATTTAGAGCTATCTTCTTTCTTTCGATGCTTTTCCCTCCATAAATAATCCTCTCTCTCTCTCAGCTTTTAGAAGTTGGTTTCGTATCCATATATTCAACAAAAAAAAAAGGTTGAAAAGTTGTAAAAGCATGATTGACCATAATTCCAAACCAACTTTGAAGCTTTGAACAAAGGAAGAGGAATAGTGTGTACAAAGCTCAAATTTCAAATATTTTGAAAAAAAAGAAAAGGTGGCAACTCAAGGTCGACCCAGTTGACGAAAGCTGAAACTCTGCCATTCCGGTCTATTTCAACTACCGATCAAAATTCAAAACACAAAGGTGTAAGACATTCGATTAACACATAATCAACATGCATAGGCACATAATTAATCCGAATCTCAACCTAAACATGTTTCTAATATCATGATTAATCAAACCCTAAACACATATTATTAACCCATGATTGATTCAAGAGAAGATGGAGATAATAGAAAGCGGAAGCGTACCTGAATCCATTGCCGGAGGTTGGTGAACGGGTTGTGATCTTCCAAATTATCACGACCTTCTGTAACCTAATATTTCTATCTTGTTATGTGATGGGGATGCAGACAAGTGAAAAAGAATCGTGTAATTTGGGGACCATAACCCTAATATATAATATAAGGTTTGCTATTTCTAATTTGGCCCCTCATCAAATTAGATATAGCACTCTGGTATCTACATATTAATTCCATGACAATTACACCCTTAAGCCTTAAAACTTTAAATCTTAATTAGATCACTTTAATTTAGGCTTAACCAAAGATAGCACAATACATTTGATATTTACATGTGTGGCCCCACATGTTGGAATTTTCCAACAATCTCCCACTGGGCCACATATGTAACTATACAAATGTGTATGACTTTATGAGCTCCAAAATTTTGCTATCACAATTTTAAGGTATATCCGAACAATCTCGTCCATTGATTATGCCGTTATAGGATCAAAGCGGTTTTTGTCACATTTAGCGTGACTAAACCCATCAATGGTCACATACAGCAACATAACCAAATGACATAGACCAATCATGGATGCGTAGCATGGAAATTACATGCAATGTGATCTATACATGTCTATTTCCAACTGGTCCTACTTTATTCCTTAGTGAGATCAATACTTAACACAATGTAACAGAGTGAAATGAACTGAATACTTTATTTCTGATCAGAAAAATATCCAAATACATAAATGCATAAGTATGTCCAAAAATCAAACATAAAGCAATTAAATACAAAATAGTATAAACTCCCACTATAATATGATATCTTCACACAAAATAACACCCATATGAGCAGTGTGCTCATGAAAGACCTTGGGTGGTAATCCCAATATCATGGAGTTTGTCCTAATATGCTTTATGGATATTTATCCACTATGCACTCTTTCCTTCACAACTAGGAACTTAATGTCAATATGCTTTGACCTAGATGAGCTCCTGTTATTGTTGGAATATAGCACTGCTTACTTATTGTCACAATATAGTTTGAGTGGTCTTTCAATACCCTCCATAATGCGCAGCCCAGTGACAAAATTTCGCAGCCATATCCCATGGTTAGATGCCTCATAGCACGCTACAAACTTTGCTGCCATGGCATCCAACATAATCAGAGTCGGAATACCCTATGATCTCCAACTAATCCGATCTCTTATATGTGAGCATGTGATCTTTTATTCTCTGTAAATACCTCATAACCCGTTTGGCTGCTTTCCAATGATCCATCCTAGGGTTACTCAAATATCTGTCTAACATACCAACAATGTACGCAATATCCGGACGCGTACACACCTGAGCATACATTAGACTCCCTACAGCTGATGCTAGGGAATCTTCTGCATTTCCTTAACTTCAAGGTTATTTTTAGGGCACTGATTGAGACTAAACTTGTCTCTCTTAGCGACAGGGGTGTCACCTAGTTTGCTATCCTGCATGCCAAACCTTTTGAGCATTTTATCGATATAGCTTCTTTGTGATAATCCAAGAATACCCCGAGAGCGATCTCGTTGTATTAGGATCCCTAATACAAAGGAGGCGTCACCAAGATCTTTCATCTCAAAATTCTTTTATATAAATCTCTTGGTTTTGTGCAACATGCCTATATCATTTGTGGCAAGCAATATGTCATCGACATACAAAACTAGAAATATGTGCTTACTCCCACTGAACTTGTGATATACACGATTATCAACAGTGTTTATCTCAAAACCAAATGAGATAATCACTTGATGAAACTTGTGGTACCAAACGAGATAATCACTTGATGAAACTTGTGGCACCACTGACGAGAAGCTTGCTTGAGTCCATAGATAGACTTTGTCAATTTACAGACCATATTCTTTGGGTCTCCAGACTCAAAGTTTTCTGGTTGCACCATATAAATTGTTTCATCAATGTCACCATTGAGAAACATCGTCTTGACATCCATCTGATGAAGCTCAAGGTTAAAATGTGCAACAAGTGCCATGATTGTCCTAAAATAGTCTTTCGTTGAAACCGGAGAGAAAGTCTCTTTAAAGTCAATCCCTTCCTTTTGGGTAAAGCCTTTAGCTACAAGACGAGCCTTATACCTCTCCACATTACCTTTCGAATCCCTTTTGGTTTTAAAAATCCATTTGCAACCAATGGGTTTCGCACCTTCTGGTAATGGGACAAGTTCTCAAACCTTATTGTCTTGAATAGACTTATACTCCTCATTCATAGCATCAATCCACTTTTGAGAGTTGGAACTTTGCATGGCTTGATGGAAGTTGATTGGATCATCTTCCACCATTCCAATGCCTTCCTCATGTTCCTGGAGAAATACGAAAAAATCGTCCAGAATAGCATTTCTCCTTTCTCTAGTGGATCGCCTTAATGACATTGGTTCTTGAGGTTGTTAAGTTTGTTCCTCAGGAACAATTACCTCATCTTGAATGGGGGGTTGATCAACATTGTTCAGTTGAGGATCCAGATTCGCTTCTTGATCAATGACATGTATAGGAACTTGCACATTGTCAAAAGCGATAGTGGGAATCGAAGTCGATTCCTCCTCAAAGACAATGTCTCTAACCTTATTTCTCCCCCCAAACTCAACATCCTCAAAAAAAATGTTGCAGTTCCCGTCTCAAAAAATTGACCTAACTGTGGGATCATAAAACTTATAGCCCCTAGATCACTTAGAGTAGCCAATAAAGTAACTGTTCACAGTTTTGGAGTCCAATTTCTTTTAATGTGGCCTATAAGGCCTTGCCTCAGCTTGACATCCCCAAATGTGAATATGCTTTAGACTAGACTTTCTGCCTATCCAAAGCTCATAATGTGTTTTTACAGCTGCTTTAGTTGGCACTCAGTTCAGAATATAAGCTGCTGTTTTCAGCGTCTCATTATTCTTTCTCTTTTTGCCCTTATCCTTAGAGGTGCAAGCCAAATGAGCACTTTCGATTCTTTCTTGCTTCAATCTCTCCTCCTCTTGCGCACAATAAGAAATGAGCTCATTAAGAGTCCATTTCTCATTCTGATAGTTGTAACTGACCTTAAACTGACTGTATTGTGTAGGAAGTGATAGTAATACTAAATGCACGAGCAAGTCATCAGACAGCTCGAGCTTTAGTGCCTTAAGGTTAGAAGCAATTGAGACATTTCCATAATGTACTCCTTTATGTTCCCTTTGCCTTTGTACTTCATAGAAATCAAGCTTTGCAAAAGCATGCTTGTTTCTGCCTTATCGTTTTTCACAAAACGCTTTTCAATTTCGGCTAGGAACTATTTAGCTTTGGTTATCTTTTCAGATACCTCACCCCTAAATGCCTCCAAAATGCCGTGCTTGATGATCATAAGACTCATGCGATTTGAGCGATCCCACTTCTCAAAGTTCTTTCTGTCATCAGGAGAACTTACATCCGTAAGAGAAATGGGCTGCTCAATCCGAAGTGCAAGGTCCAAATCCATGCAGCTGAGAACAATAAGTATGTTCTCCTTCAAATCCTTAAAGTTGGTCCCATTAAGCATGAGTATTGAGTTGATATTAGCAGATATAATAGAAACACTAGCCGTAAAGAGAACAAAACAAACAAACAAACATGCTCACATTAATAACCAAATACAATAATCAACAAATTCAAATAATGGTAAGTCCCATCTCAAGATACCTAGCACAACATTAATATCAAGTCTTTGGACAGTAATATTAATTGTAAGTGGTACTCTTGTTGCAGTGATCAAACATTGACAATAATTCATGTCAAACAATAAATCTATCTTTAGATCGATTTATTATTCACATGTAAAACCTTATAATTGTCACATGTTTACCATCACAGGTGTGTGTGCAATTCGGCCAAATATTAACCTTCCTTTGGGCCGGCTAATACCCGCATGAATTTACACACACAATATTAAATGTAAGTGGTATTGTTGTCGCAGTGATCAAACATTGACAATAATTCATGTCAAATAATAAATCTATCTTTGGATCGACTTATTATTCACATGTAAAACCTTATAATTGTCACATGTTTATCACCACAGGTGTGTGTGCAATTCGGCCAAGCATTAACCTTCCTTTGGGCCGGCTAATACCCGCATGAATTTGCTCACACAATATTAAATGTAAGTGGTACTCTTGTTGTAGCGATCAATCATTGACAATAATTCATGTCAAATAATAAATCTATCTTTGGATCGACTTATTATTCACATGTAAAACCTTATAATTGTCACATGTTTATCACCACAGGTGTGTGTGCAATTCGGCCAAGTATTAACCTTCCTTTGGGCCGGCTAATACCCGCATGAATTTGCACACACACAAACATCCAATATTCCTCATGAACAATCTATACAAGAGAGGTCACTTTGATGACATCTTGTTTCAATCATTCCATTTAAAATGATGGACTACTTTATTTAACCATAAAAGATATATCACAAAATATTTGAATTTGAGTTGAAATTTTTTTTTGAAAATTACAAAACAGCCCCTGATTTTGTAAAATTACAAAAAGGTCCCTCAATTTTATAATTACAAATCGGCCTCTGAGTCTGTACAATTATAGAAAAGCCACTCAAGTTATAGTAAATACAAATAGACCCCCATATTTTGTCAAAATCACATAATGGCCCAAAATAATTACACAACAGTCCCCTCAAGAATTTCAAATTTTCAACAGAGGGGCCCGAGCAAAAAAACGAAAAAAAAAAAAAAAACTGGTTTTTTTTTTTTTTTTTTCCAGATCAAAACGTGATCTGATCCCAAAAACTCAAACCATATTCATGTAATAATTTTATTATCTGAATCCATATTCACAAAATAATATAATTCATGTGAATCCAAAACAATAACAAGTAAGAACAAGCAATAACTAGAAAGCTATATACAAATTGGATCCAGTAAATATAATCGCAAATAATATTATATAAACCAACCGAGTCCATAAACAAGAACAAGAGAAACAACCAATACAAGGTATTAATTGTAAGACTTGATCTATATCCTAATTATTTTATTCACAATACTAAAAGTATGTATCTCCATCAGATCGAGAAAGTGAGAAACCCACCAAAAGAGAATCCAAACAATACAAAATAATTGATGATTATTTTATTGCTCTACCAACCAAAAATATCTTTGATACAATTTTGTTAAACAAAACGCATGGTAAACAATTTTGTCACAAACATCTGATACAATACATCGACTCAATAAACAACAAAACATATCTCCAAAATAAAATTCCTTAAATTCTCAAGAATCAATCATGGGTGGCTCTGATACCAATTGTAAGTCATTCGATTAACACATAATCAACATGCATAGGCACATAATTAATCCGAATCTCAACCTAAACATGTTTCTAATATCATGATTAATCAAACCCTAAACACATATTATTAACCCATGATTGATTCAAGAGAAGATGGAGATAATAGAAAGCGGAAGCGTACCTGAATCCATTGCCAGAGGTTGGTGAACGGGTTGTGATCTTCCAAATTATCACGACCTTCTGTAACCTAATATTTCTATCTTGTTATGTGATGGGGATGCAGACAAGTGAAAAAGAATCGTGTAATTTGGGGACCATAACCCTAATATATAATATAAGTTTTGCTATTTCTAATTTGGCCCCTCATCAAATTAGATATAATCAAATTAGATATAGCACTCTGGTATCTACAAATTAATTCCATGACAATTACACCCTTAAGCCTTAAAACTTTAAATCTTAATTAGATCACTTTAATTTAGGCTTAACCAAAGATAGCACAATACATTTGATATTTACATGTGTGGCCCCACATGTTGGAATTTTCCAACAAAAGGACCACTTCAAATAATTAATGACCAACCAGTTTACTTGGTCAAATCGGTTATCATACTTTGGAAGATTGACGTGCACTATTATTCATTTATTCTATTAATTGTTTGCAAGTTGAAATTCAATATGGTAGGTATCTTGAGAACCAATTTTATCAAGAGAGTTTAGATTAAAATCTGTGCAATAGTGGATTAAGAACACAAACTTACTTGTAATTTATTTGTAAACTTACTTCTCCCCTCACTTGTAAAGGAGAAGTTATTTTGTGGACAATTTTATCTCTATAAATAACAAACTTACAAATCAATCAAAAGCATTGAAAATGAGTATTTGCTTGGATTTATAAAAAAGACAAATACATACATAAATAAAATACATATTCTGGTTTATTTTCAATGTTTTTGGTTCATTTGTAATTTTGTTACTTTTAGGGATAAAATTGTCCACAAAATAACTTATTCTTTACAAGTTAACATTCCTATATTTTGTATCATTTTATTAATTTATTTGGTAAAAGTATAAGGATATAATGGTCAATTCATACAATTGAAGCTTAAATAAAAACGTTTTAGACTTTCTTTTTTTTTTGGTAAAAAAGAGGGCTACAAAGCCCAAACAGAAGAGGAGGGAGCAAGAGAAAAAAAGAAAAAGAAAACTAAGAACAAGGAACCATCCTAGCAATGGTAACCCCATTACAATCGTCCTCCAGGATACCAGACATCTGGGGGGGAGGATCATCAAAAACCGTGACACCCAAGCACAACGAGTGACCTAAATTAGCAAGATAGTCAGCAGCCCTGTTGCCTTCCCTATAAATATGACGAATAGAACAACTCCAATCCTTAGCCATAAACAAAGTGCAAGCATGCACAATGTTGTAAAGAGGGTGAAAATGAGGAATATCACTTTGCAGAAGACGGATCGCAGCTTGAGAATCAGACTCCACCATCACCTTCCTGAAACCAAACGACCACGCCAGATTCAGACCCTCAAAAATGCCCCAGATTTCAGCCTCCAGGACACTACCCACACCTTTGTTCAACGCAAACCCAGCAATCCAATTAAAATTGTCGTCCCTAATGATCCCACCAGCAGAAATCGCACCATTGTCAGGCCTTAAACTCCCATCAACATTAAGCTTAATCCACTCATGTGGAGGAGGGGACCAAGATATGTGGCAAGGTTCCATAGCAGAAACACTGTCCAAACCAGAGGTAGCATCTCTCCAGTCCTCCAAAAACTTTCGGATAATCCTTCCAGGGCAGTTCGAGAGTTGAAAGTTCTGCTCAAAAACTTTTCCCACACCTCCATTTCCAAATAAACCAAAGAGAGACTGCAACAATACAATAATTCGGGAATCTCCCAAAGCACAATTTGCTGCAACTGAGGTTCTCGAGCAACCACTCCTTCCAATCAGTCTTGTAAGCCGAAGTCATGGTAATCCCTTTAGCAATGTCCTCCCAAATTCCACACGAAATTCTGCAGCCACGAAACACATGGTTCATGTCTTCAGAATCCTCATTGCACCTCACACAAGTAGCAACCGAAGCCAAACCCCTAACAACTCTCTGCTCATTCGTCAACAATTTACCATGGAGAAGGGTCCATAAAAAATAGGTCACTCTTGGAGGTAATTTAAGTCTCCAAATAAATTTCCAATCCCAAACCTTAGTCTCACAATCGTGAAATTGACTCGCATACGCACTACGGACCGAAAAAGCACCATTCTTAGAGAGACCCCAAAAAGTAGAATCCACCTGAGCCTGATTACCGCCTATATAGATGCTGAAAATTCGGTGAACAATACACCAAGGTAAAACAGTGGACAATTTCTGCAAATTCCATTCATTCAAAGTCACATACTCACTCACCTTCTCCTGGAGCTGGTCATCAGTTAAAGGAACAGAAGCATGGGACTGCAGCTCCCCCATGCCCGGAATCCACTTCACAGTCCAAAAATTAATATTCTGCCCATCGCCAACTCTCCAAAAAATCCCATCCGCAAGAAGTTTTGCTCCAAAAGAGAAGCCTCTCCAAGTACTAGAACAACACCTCACCTTCCACTTCTCAAAATCATTACCGATCCCCCCTTTACGATATTTTCTGCTGAGCAAATTTCCCCACAAACCAGGATCATTCTGGGACAGCCGCCAACCAGCTTTAGCAAGCAAGGCCTTGTTCATCATCTTAGTTTTTTTTATGCCCAGACCACCAAGTTCCTTAGGCAAACAAACCGTATCCCATTTAAGCAGATGGATTTTCCTCTTATCAGTAGTGTTGCCCCACAGAAAATCTCTATTCATTTTATCCAGCTTATTACAAACATCCGACGGGAGTTTAATGGATTGCATAGCATAAATAGGAATAGCTGAGGTAACAGCTTTAATTAGCGTGCATCTTCCAGCAAAGGACAAGGAGGCACTCTTCCAACCCGCCAACCTTAATTGGGTCTTCTCAATGATTTCCTTATACGTACCCTTAGTGATACGCCCATGAATTAAAGGCACACCCAAATAATTGCCCAAATTGCTGGTCAGGGGCGAACCACACAAAGAAGCCAAAGCTCTAGCATCACTATAACTAACATTCCTAGAACAATGAACTCTTGATTTCGGAAAGCTCACCTGTTGCCCCGAAATATCACAGAAAGTATCAAGACAACCTTTCATCATTTCCGCTTGTAATAAAGAAGCATGACCAAACAGAATAAGATCATCCGCAAAAAACAGGTGAGAAATTGTAGGCCCTCCTCTAGAAATTTGAACAGGCTTCCAAACTCCATCAAGAAGCTTTTGATTGATGATGTGCGAAAGTTTCTCCATACATAACACAAAAATGTAGGGGGAAAGGGGGTCACCTTGTCTAATCCCACAATGAGGACGAAAATTATCAGTCATATCACCATTTAAAATGACCCTATACTGAACACTCGTAATACAGCTCATGACAAGGTTGATGAAAGTGTTCTCAAAACCGATCTCCTCAAGGACTTCCCTGATAAAACCCCAATGCAAACGATCATAAGCCTTGGCCAAGTCAATCTTCCAAGCAATATACCCCAAATTTCCCCTCGAAGTCTTGAATTTGTGGAGCACCTCTTGAGCAACAACAATATTGTCCTGAATTTGTCTACCAGGCACAAAAGCCACTTGATTCGGGCTCACAAGATCAGGAAGTAAAACTCTCAATCTATGAACAAGAATTTTGCTCACAATCTTGTAAGTAGTATTGCAAAGACTTATGGGCCGAAATTGGGTCATATTAGTGGGGTTCGAAACTTTAGGAATAAGAGAAATTAAAGTCTGATTAATACCCTCAGTAACACACCCCTTAGAGAAACAATCTGTCACCAACGTCAACAACCCATCCTTACAAATATCCCAAAATTTCTGAAAGAAAATGGCCGGGAACCCATCTGGACCAGGAGCCTTGATACCACCTATGTTAAAAACACACTGTTTGACCTCTTGTTCACTAACAGGGGCATTCAGACTCAAATTCTCACTCAAAGTCAGCGTACGAAAGAACATGGGTAATTGCGAATACTCACCATCACGTTGAGTGTCCACAAAAAGTGATTGGAAGTAACGAACAGCAATAATCTTCATCTCATCAATATCCCCAATCCAGCTACCATCCTCTTTCAGAAATCCCTCAATCTTATTTCTCCTTCTTCGAATAACAGTAGAAAGATGGAAAAATTTTGTATTTCGATCACCTTCCTTTAACCAACAATTTCTGGATTTCTGTTGCCAAAAAATTTCCTCTTGATCCAGAATACACTTATAATCTTTCAAAAGAGTCTCCTCAAGATCAGAAAGAAAGCTAGAATGCCTCGTACTAAGGTAGTGCTGAATCCCCTGAATCCTAGCAAGAAGAATTTTTTTATTATGGAAAATATTACCGAAACTAGCTCTGTTCCAATCCATTAAAACACCGGTGAGATTATGAATTTTCACATCTACAGGTGTATCCATTGGCCTCCAGTTTCTACGAATTAACTCAGCAAAATCCTTGTGTTTAAGCCACATAGCCTCAAAACGGAAAGGCTTACATCTAGAATTTGAAACTTGGAAACTATGAGTATTAATAACCACCGGGCAATGATCAGACAGAACTCTAGGCAAGTGTCTCACGAATCCCTCCGAAAACTGTAACCTCCAATCCATCGAACACAAAGCCCTATCAAGCCTTTCCCAGATCGCTTCATGAACACCCCGTTTAGTCATCCATGTAAACTTTGCACCAATAAAACCCATATCCACCAACTCATTCCTATCAATCCAGTTCCCAAAGCCACTGTTAGCATAGTGAAAACGACCCCCTCGCTTCTCCGAGCTATTAACGATCTCATTAAAATCTCCTGCTACAAGCCAAGGTAACTGAAAACAATTTCTGATAGCATCCAGGTAATTCCATAACGCCCCTCTGGTAGTAACACAAGGACTAGCATAAACAACCGTGAGGACCCACGGCTTACGAAAATCATCCACCAAAGCTGAAACACTGTGTCTCGAGCTAGCAATTACATGCAATATAACCGAATTAACATTCCAAAGCAACCAAATACCCCCAGAAAAACCCTCAGCATCCACCACAAAACTATTTGAAAAGCCCAATTTATTTATGATGCGTAAAGCTCTGTCACCACTGATCCTAGGTTCAAAAATAGCCAAAATCTGAAACTTATGGATCCTACGTAAATCAGCAATAGTTCTCACAAAACCCTTCTTCCCAGCTCCTCTCACATTCCACACACAAATCATTAGGACAAATAAAAATAAATCTCTATTCAGAGATAACTTTCATGGCCTCTTCAAGCGTAGAGGCAACAACATCAAAATTCTCAACCAAACTCGTGGTAGAAGTACTAGGCACATTATGCTGTATACAATCACTAACCTGCGGCTGAATGGTAGATTGAGCTTCAAAATTCATGACATCTGCATGAAGTTGCTGCAGCACAGTGGAACTATCAAAATCCCCCGAGTTCGCAAGCAGAGCGTCCTCAGAAGGAGGAGGCAAATTCATTCCGAGACCACTGATATTTCTGGAGCAAACCGCCCTGTTTTCCCTCACAAAACTGCTATTACTGACCTGTTTACTTCCAAATCTAACGGTCTTCCTATTAGCCTGATGAGTTCCTCTGGAAACTTTCAACCCCTGGTTACTAACCTGATTAGTGCCCTCAGAAAGCACCGCTTTTCCTCTCAACTTGGCCACTTCATCCTGCCTCTGACCTCCCGTAGCAGTACTGGTATCCATCACCACATCCATGTCCTCACTTAACACATTAAACCTGGACCCACTAGCACCACCAGCATTCTTCAACTTATCAATATCAGAATTCTTCCCCTTGGAACCAGATTTCAATTGTGACGACCTATTGAAATTGACCTCTGTAAACTTATCAGCAGACCTGTTAACATGAGCATGCCCATTCCCGAATTGCTTCCCATTGTACCTACTTTTCTCAACACTACCAATATTCCCATTGTCCCCTCTCACAGGTCGACCCTTGTAGGCTCTGTTCCCTTGCCTTCCATATGAGACCAAAAGCCATGGCCCATACGTGGGATTCTCATTAGTAGAATTGGCACCAGTCTCACATACAGTAACAGGTATCTCTGGAATCGGATCCACCAAACCCTCTCTACAACTCTCTTGAGTATGCCCAATTCGACCACATTTAAAGCAAATTGACCCCAAGCTTTCATACTCTACCCGAATAATCCTGTCTTCAATATTAAGAGTACCTACAAGTGGTTTCGATATATCAATTTCGACACAAATTCTAGCAAAACGGCCACGAGCTTGATTTTCTGTTATAGGATCAACCTTACACATTTTTCCTAACATACCACCTATACTCCATAACAGAGTTGAGTTCATCCACTCCATAGGAAGTTTCGTCAATCGAACCCAAATAGGCATACTCTGGATAGAATCCTCCCCAGGAACGAAATTCGGTTTCCATCGTTGCACCACCAAATAATGATTAGTAATTACCCACGGACCATTGGTAAGCACATAATCCAAATCATCTTTCATTTGAAACCTAGCCACAAAATATCCCTCCCCAAGATCAGTGAGCTGCCACTGACCAATTAGGGTCCACTTCTGAGTTAATTTGGTGATCATGAAACTAAGGGTATGCGCCCGTCCCATGTTCTTTAAGATCAACGCATTCTCCCAGGGTTTGTGTAATTGATCTTTTAATTTAGTAGAAAGTGTCATTCTCGGTCCATTAGGGCCATCAGAAATCATGATATCATCACTATCAATTTTCAATTCCTCTTTACTGGTTCCAAGACCAGCCCAAGAGTTAGGGTTTGCCATATTCAAGAGTTTTGACTTGAAACTACTCTCGGTAACAGTCCTTGTTCTATCAAGAACAACATTAGTCCAGCCAGATTTACCCAATTCAGATCTCACCCGTTTCGCTGAGCCACAAATCTCATGGTTCTCAGTCGATTCAACTGTCATAATCTCAGGAGAGGGTGGATTCGCAGAGAATACAAATACCTTACTCGGGTCGTCCATGTCCAGCGAAGGGAATAAGAGAAAGACGAAGTAGTCAAAGCAGAGCACACACAGAAAAATCTTCGTCCCTGTTAGCGAGAAACAGAGCAAAGCAAAAAAAAAAAAAAAAAAAAAAAAAAAACCAAGAATTGCACAGGCGCGTTCAACTACTCAACCCCACGCGCCCATCCTTTTTTTTTTTGTTAAGCTAAATTATCTTAGACTTTTTAATTGTCAAACTCAATCAAAACAAATGGAATGCTAATAGTGTTAGTTCATAGGGAAAGTTTCTAAAATAAAAGTATTTGTAACTATACATCCAACAATAGTTCAAAAGTGAGGGTTTTTTTTTTTTTTTTTTAATATTAACCCTTGTTGTTATTCCAGAAAAGTATCATGAAGAAAAGTCTTGTTATATTTTGATAAATATCACACCACTTAATTGTTTGCATATTAATTCCTCTTTTAAATTATGTTTCACTGTAACAGGACAAAGCTTATTGAACATTAACAAACAAGGTAGGACCATTAATAGGTGTGGATGCGAATCGAATCAGTTTGGTTTTGGCCAAAATTGTTCATGACTCATATGTATTCGGTTTTGCAAAATTAACATGACTCTGAACTTTTTTTTTTTTTTTAGATTCACGATTTGGTTTATTACGGTTTTGGGTTTAATGAATATTTTAACTTATGTTTTGAACTGAACGAGCCATTTGGACAATAAATCGTTTCTCTATTTGATTAAATAATCACATATATATTATAACCATTTATACATAATTCAACAACGCAAAGTTTTAAAAGTTAAAATTACCTTAATAACATAAATGGAAGTCCAAACACTCCATAATACATTCATCTGGTGGCAAACTTAAAAAATTTAATCAAGTGGGGCACTTGAAAAAAAATAACAATTATATAAAAAATAATGAAAAATTAAGGTAATAGTAAAATAAATTTTTTTTAAAAAACTAAAATGAGTTTATATATATATATATATATAAATTGATGGTTTAATGAAGTTTAAATAAAATAAAACAAATAGAACACTTACTCAAGATGAACTAAATTATCTTACATTCAAAAAGAAATAAAAACAAAAAATATGATAATCAAAAAATAAATAATAACAAGAAAAACAACATAAACAATTAAAATTACAATATTTATTCTTAAAATAATAAATTACAATCTAGTCTTATAATAAGAAATTTTGTTTCATATTTATAATGAATTCACTTTAAATTAATACAAAAACTATTGATTAATAAATATTACTAAACCTGCTTTTGATTTTCTTATTCTTCTACTTATTGGTAAATTATTGATTTATTTGTTCTGAAAACATTAAAATTATAAAATAAAGAAAAATACTATGGATAAAATAAAATGAATCATAATAATAGATGAACTATTTTAATATAGTAAATTAAAATTTGAGATTTTAGGGTTTATTAATTGAATGTGTTAAGTATGTCAAACTAAAATTATTAGAACTAATAAAAATTCAAAATAATAATAGATAATTTAATATAAAGTAAGATTGAATTAAATAGCCAAAAATTATAGGTAGTTAAGAAGTTGACAATGCCTGAAAAGAGAAAGTGAATTGTTTTTGTTTTAGAAAAAGAAGAAAATTTGATAAAAGAATTGGAAAAGATGGTAAGAAAAAAATAGACATGAAAATATTAAAATTATAGGATAAAATTGAATTAAAGAAAAAAAAATATTTATTTTGCTCTAAAAATGCAGATGGTGCACATGAGCTCCACTAAGCAGAGCCCTAGCAGTATATAAAATATGTTTATTCTGTCTTTCCGTAACACCATTCTGTTGAAGTATTTGGGGACAAGTGGTCTCATGAAGGATGCCATACGTTTGAAAATAACTTCGAAATTCATTATTGACATATTCTGTGCCATTGTTAGCTGAAAATTGAGTTTGAATCATGGTATGAAAATTCTGAAAAATATTAAACACATCATTCTTATGTTTCGTCAAATAAAGCCAGGTTATACGTGTACAATCATCCACAAAAGTCACAGACCAACGAATGCCAGAAGAAGTGGAGTTCGGAGAGGGCCCCAAACATCAGAATAATTAAAGCAAAATGAGTCACTTTATTTGAACTTAAAAGATAAGACATACGGTGACTCGGCTGAAATGCAAGTGTCACATTTAATTACATATGGGAAGAATTAGGGACTTTGACATCAATCACGTAACTTTTAGAAAAGTATAAGTTTTTTTTTATTTTTTTTTATTTTTTTATTTTTTATATTTTTATTTTAACGTATTTGCTTTTATTTTACTTAAGGTCTTTGACATTTCGCCAATAGAGGCGTAACTCAGCTGGTAGATGGACGAGCTTGAGGTTTAGAAAAATAACTCCCAGGTCAGCGGCTTGAATCTTACCAATAGCGAAAGTTTTCAAAAAATACATAATCCCAAATTAATAGATATTGTCAAAAAAAAAAAAAAAAAAAAAAAAAAAAAGGTCTCTCACATTTCAAAAATACATCAAATAAATCCTTCTGTTAGTCAAAATTTCCAAATGTATTGAGTCCATTTTTGCTTACCCCCTTTCAAGGGGGGTAAGCATTAACCCCCTCCCCAACACTTGACATGTGTCCAGAGAGGGGCTATTTTTGTCTAAATACATAACAGTTTTTGGACAAAAATACCCCTTCTCTGACACATGTCAAGTGTTGAGGAGGGGCGGGGGGAGGGGGGGAAGTAAACTCAAATGTGTTTTTATCTTTATATAAAGATCACGTAACAAAAGTAAAAAATAATAAAATAAAATAAAATAGCAATCTTAACCAGCTGGTTGGAATTGGTTTTATATATTCTATTAAGGAATTGTTAGGTAAATTATGTTAGTTACAATAATTTTTAACAAAATAACAAAATAAAAACAGAATTAATTATAAATAATAAATAAATAAATAAAAGTCTTCTAAGTTCTACCAATTGGTCCAATTCTACTTAGCTGTCAAGAAAACAAATCAGGAAAACAGAGTCTGATTTTTACAGTTTTAGTTTCCAATTTTAATTAAATAAAAATAGGGTTTAAGCGTCAATGTGATTATGTGAAGCTTAAGGCTGAAGTAGAGAGTCAGTTGAGTAATGGAGTCTCCCGCCACTTCTTCCAACGTTTATAAAACACCACCACCTTCACTTCATCATCACTTTCAATCTTCATCAGCATTTATTGATCATCAGTTTCATCAGTTGATCATGCAGTGGGTTAAAGTTTGAGTTCTTGGTAAAGGGTCTTACGGAGTTGTCACGCTCGCAGTCAATTCGGAAGATCCCAGTTTGCCTTCCATTGCTGTCAAATCCTCGAGATTGGAGGATTCACATTCCTTGGAGTCATTGGAGAAGGAGAAGAGAATTCTTGATCATCTTTACGGCTCTCCTCACATTCTCGCGTTTCTTGCGGACACAGTCAGTTTTGATGACCAACTTGGTGGCTGGGCTTACGATCTTTTTCTCGAATATGCGCCTGGAGGTTCGCTTTCTGATCTTATAAAGAAGCGCGGAGGTCGTTTGCCGGAACGTGAAGTTCAAGACTACACAAGGATGATATTGAAGGGCCTCTGTGGAGTACATCAGAAGGGGTACGTTCACTGTGATCTCAAGCCTGACAACATTCTAGTCCTTCCTTTACAAGATGGGAGAAATTATTTGAAAATAGCTGATTTCGGGTTGGCGAAAGAGCCTGGAGAAGAGATGCAATATGGAGATTCTTTCAGGTTCAGGTTTCGCGGCACTCCACTCTACATGTCGCCGGAATCCTTTCTGTTCGGAGAGATTGAATAGGGGTTGGATATATGGTCTCTTGGCTGTGTTGCAGTGGAGATGTTTTCTGGCAGGCCTGCTATGCGGCCGGTTGGTGAAGGTCCTATTATAAACTTGGAGTCTAAATGTGCTTTTGTCATGCAACAACCCAACGTTCCACAATTCATGTCGGATTTGGGCAAAGATTTCCTGAGAAAGTGTTTTGCGAGAAATCCGAAGGAGCGATGGACAGCTGAGATGTTATTGAATCATCCTTACCTTCTGCCTGAGATGGCCGTGATGTGAGTACTACTTTAGAGCTTCTTTTGTTAAAATCTAGCTAGCATTACAAAGGATATCATGTAATTAGAAGGATTCTGTAACTGATGAGACTATATTAAACTCAGATTTTCTTACATTTTTGGTAGCATTGATGGCTGTTCACATGTTTTGTTTGATGTTCCTGTACAACGTTTTATCTGATTATATATATACTTGCACTTGCATACTTCAAATCCCCTGCATCTCCATATCATAAACATTAATAGGACTCTCTTTTTGACCTCTAAACCATCCCTAACTTAGTGATCATATATTCATCTCAAGTTTTTCAATATAAGTATAAACGATTTCATCAGGAGTACTTGGTGAGATCTATCGCGACAAGTATAGCCCGGAAAGAAACTCACTCTATAATACTTTGTGATTTCACTGACAAAGGTGAGATTTGAAATGTTAAATATCGCTTATCAACTAAATATAGCTGTATGCATGCATTTGTTAAATTACAGTGTCAATCGCTATGAGTTTATATAATTATTAAAAAGTATATGATTTCTTTTCAAAAAAAAAAAAAGGTATGTAAATTGAAATATTTTAACTTCTAATTGGTATCAAACCAATGTTAAATTCAAATGTCAAAGAAAATGGTAAAATAGGGATACAATCCAAACATGTTGCATTTACCTAACGGATTTAACGTGTTGACTTGTTAGTGACCCGTTAGTAGGGGTTGTAATTGTTGACACGACCCGGTAACACGATACGAACATGACATGATATTTACGTGTTTGTGTAATTAGGACTTATTGGGTTTGGATCACTAATGGGTCAACATGTTAAACCCGTTAAGTAAACGAGTTGTGTTAGAGTTGAACCCCTCCTAACCTGTTAAGACGATTAAATAGAAAAAATAATCATGAAATTAACCGAAGGAAATAAAGAGAAGTAAAAAAAGCTCATGCATGCTCCGGAACATCAATCCCTTTTTTTTTTTGTTTGGATGTACCATGAATCCTAAACTAAAAAGTTGAAATTTGGAGGAGATGATGAAAACAAGAAAAGTGTCTCCAAGTAGGCCCTACTTTACAATACTTTAGAACTTCATTGGTTAAAATATAACCTTACAACATATCATGTAAGAATGATGAATCGGTAACTGATGTGCATTATTTTCTTCATGTATCACTAGAACACTTGAAAAATCATAACAGAGTCCTTAAAATATTGTTGATGGCTTGAGGCAATATAGCCTTCAATCCTTCATGTTGTTTGGTATTGAAAAGAGAGTTGAATGGATGGATTTATATATAATTTATAAATTTACTATATTACCCTTTTATAAATTGGAGGGTAATAAAAAATTGGAGAGTATTAGTGTCATTTTCGTCACATTATACCTCTTCTTTCTCATCTGCCTAATGATGGGAGGATTGCTTTTGGTGGGCTCGGAAGGAGGAGAGATCCCTCCTCTTCTCCTTTCCTCTCTCTTGTCTCTCCAACCAAATAAGGGATTGAAGCTCTCCTCCCACCCCTCTCTCACCAACCCTCTCGGCCTCTCCCTCCCTCCATCTCTCCCTCTTACCAAACAAAGCCTAATGTTGTGACTAGTTGCAATATTTTGATGTCATATCTCCCATGTTTGTTGCTTGCATGGGATGAGATATTTTAATCTCATGCTAGCAACTTATCCCATATTGGTTGGACTAAATACTTTTTTTTTTTTTTTTCTATTTTCAATTTATTTTATTTTTATGTAATTGAATATAAATATATTTTAATAATTAATAAAATGTTTTATTTTAAGCATTTTAAAAATAATAATTTTCAATATTAACAAATAAAATAAATATTATTTTGTTTAAAATTGGTTTTAAATATTTAAATTATTTTCAAATAAACAATATAAATTTTTTAATTTTTTTTTTCAAAATTTAATTTAGATAATTATTTTAACAAATCCAATGCTATGCAATCATTTTATCCAAGTGAGGTGGGGCTATTTAGTCTCATTATTAAAAAAATTCTTCTTCTTCTTTTATTTTTTTTATTTAATTATAAAATTTTAAATTTATTTAATTTATCTTATTATAATATTTAAAAATATTTTTACAATATCAAATATTAATTAAATAATGTTATTTTCTTTAATGTTAATTTAAAATATTTTTTATTTATTTTTAAGAAATTT
Source organism: Acer campestre (assembly GCA_954870605.1). Lineage (NCBI taxonomy): Eukaryota > Viridiplantae > Streptophyta > Magnoliopsida > Sapindales > Sapindaceae > Acer > Acer campestre. The sequence goes on along the minus strand of OX940802.1, from coordinate 33,316,471 downwards.
TAAAATTAATTTATTTAAAAATAATTTTAATTTAATTTTATATTAGTCAATTTCACACTATATTAAATATATGATAATTTTTTTTTTTTTTTTCTAATCTCATACCACACAAAACAAGAAACATTACTATTTTAATCCAACCTCATACAGCACCAAACACTAGTTTAATTCAATCATATCTCGTGCACCAAATGAGCCTTTAGTTTTTCATAAAAAAATTTGAGTTCCCCTAATGTTATGCCAGTTTTTCATTGAACTATACTATTCTAGACCCCATATTGCAATATAACATTCAATTTTTCGTTAAAAATTTTAAGCCCTTTCATGTTGGGCCCTGGGGAGTCGCATTCGATGCACTTGCTCAGGGTTATTATTTACCAAATGTTCAAACGAGCTCGTTTGACAAAATTATTTGTATATATGTTAGCTTTTAGCCTTGTTATCAATGTAAAATAAAGGAATAAGAGAACAATAAAATTCTTTCTCTATATTGAATGAAATACCTAGTACAAGATATATATATATACACAAATATATTGTACTTGTCCTACAAGTAAGCTAATTAATTCTAGTTTAATTATATACAATAGGAAAGAATATTTCCTATACTAATTGATTATGAAATCAATATTAGGCAAGAAATATATTGACTTTCGTAACACTCCCCCTCAAGTTGGTGAGTGAATGTCATGAACTGCCAATTTGCTTAACAATGATCGAAAGTTTTCATTACCCAAAGGCTTGGTCATTATGTTTGCTACTTGCTTTGAAGATGGAACAAAGCTTGTGACCATCTTTCCTTCTTGGATTTTATCTCGAACAAAATGACAATCGATCTCTATATGCCGCATTCGTTCATGAAAGACCGGATTGGCCGCTATGTGAAGTGCTGCTTGGTTATCACAATATAAGTGTGCAAGACCCATGTCTCTTATACATAAATCATGAAAGAGACTTTGTAACCAAACCAACTCACAACTGACTGCTGTCATAGAACGGTACTCGGCCTCAGCAGAAGAAAGAGAGACAATTTTTTGCTTCTTACTCTTCCAAGAAATTAAAGAATCTCCAAGGAAGACACAGTAACCTATAGTAGATCTTCGAGTTACCGGACATCCTGCCCAATCAGCATCACAGTATGCTCTTAACTGTAAAAAGCTTTTTGATGAGAAAAGAATACCTTGTCCTGGTGTGTTCTTTAAGTATTGAAGAACACGTAAAGCTGCATCATAATAAGGCTTGCGAGGTTGTTGCATGAAGCGACTCAAAGTATGCACTGCAAATGTGATATCAGGTCTGGTAATAGTGAGATAAATTAAATGACCAATCAACCTTCAATATTTCCCAGGATCATGAAGTAAGTCTCCCTTATCAGGAAGCAATTTCAGATTTTGCTCCATAGGAAAACTAGCTAGTCGCACCCCCCAAAAAACCTACATCTTTAAGAATGTCCAACAAGTATTTTCGTTGGGAGATAAAGATATCATCTGCTGAACGAGCTATCTTAATACCCAAGAAAAACTTAAGATCTCCCAAATCTTTAATGCGGAAACGAGTATGTAAAAAACTTTTGAGAGCAGTAATTGCCATGAGATCATTACCAGTGATTAAAATATCATCAACATAAATAAGGAGTGTAGTAAAAGATTTACCAACTTTTCTTGTGAAAAGAGAATAATCGGATTTGGATTGGGTATATCCAACTACTCGAATAGCTTCAAAGAATTTAAAGAACCACTGTCGAGAGACCTGCTTCAACCCATACAAGGATTTATTGAGGCGACATACCATTTGCTCCCCTTGTTGCCGAAGACCAGGTGGTGGTACTATATAGATTTCTTCATGAAGATCACCATGAAAGAAGGCATTGTTAACATCCAATTGATAGAGAGACCAACGAAAAGTTGCCGCAAGAGCAAGAAGACAACGAAAGGTAACCAACTTAACGGTGGGAGAAAATGTATCATGATAATCGATACCTTCCATCTGAGTGTAGCCTTTGGCCACTAGTCTAGCTTTGAAACGATCGATAGTGCCATCTAACTTATGCTTGATTTTATAAACTCAACAACAACCAATGAGAACCCTTCTAGGAGGGAGAGACGTGATAATGTATTGTTAGCTTCCAACGCTTGAATTTTTGAGTCCATAACCTGTCGCCATTTAGGATCTTTAAGGGCTTTTGCATAAGTGTTAGGTTCAACAGGAATAGTAATATTGGCAATAAAGTTTTGATAAAAAGGTGAGAGATTTTTGTAAGAAAGAAAATTACACAAGGGATAATGAGAACCCTTGGTTTTGTTACCTTGGAAAAATGCATCAACTGAAGTAGACAACGTAACATGGGAACAAATATAGTCATTAAGGCGAATGGGTTTAGACTTAAGTCTATCGGAATGACGTAAAATGGGCGGAGGCTCGGTTGCTTGTAATATGGGCTCGACTATAGGAGGTAAGAGAGACATAGCAGAATCAGTAGTATCTGCAAATGGGCTCTTAGATGTAGGAAGAGGATCATTTGAGGAAAGAGGAAGGACGGTGTCTTAGGGGTTGAGTAAAGTAGGGTTGGTGACAAAAGGGAAGGAGGATTCGTGAAAAATGACGTCCCGACTAGTATTTTTTTTTTTTAGTGTTGAGATCATACAACCTGTAGGCTTTTTGACCAGAAGGATAACCTAGAAAGACACATTTTCAAGCTCGTATGTCAAATTTGTGAGTGGTTGAACATTTGTAGCATAAGCTAAACAACCAAATGTATGCAAATGTTTATAGGATGGAGGACTTCAAAAGAGCTTCTCATATGGAGATTGATTTGACAACAGAGGTGTAGGTAATCGGTTAATTAGGTAAATAGCAATAAGGAAACAATCTCCCTAAAAATGTAAAGGTAGTTGGCCTTGAAAATGAAGTGCTCTACCTACTTGTAAAATGTGCCTATGTTTGCGCTCAACCACTCCATTTTGTTGTGGAGTATAGGTATAAGAATGTTGAAAGATGACACCATTCTCATGGAAGAAATTATGCAAAGCTAAAAACTCACTTCCATTATCCATCCGGATCTTTTGAACCTTTTGGTGAAACTATGTGGTGACATATGCAAAAAAAAAAAACTTTAACCAATTGTTGTGTTTCAGATTTATTCTTCATTAAATAAAGCCAAGTAGTACATGAAAAATCATCAACAATTGTTAAAAAATAACGAGCACCAGTATAAAAGGATACTTTATGAGGTCCCCAAATATCACAATGAATAAGTTCAAAAATATTTTTATTGGATATATGACTCAATGAAAAAGGCAATTGAGTTTGCTTTGCAAGCAGACAAACATCACAAGACTTATTGGAATGAAAAGAAACATCTAAAGATTTCTTAGCTAACAATTGGAGCCTTTGTGGTGAAGGGTGCCCAAGATGACGGTGCCAAAAAATTGAATGGATGTTACGGTTGGTGGGATGTATGTAGCAGCTTTTTGTGTTTGGCTTGGTGAGATAGTTAATAGTATAACCCACCACATTGTCTACCCCAACCAATCATCGCTCTCGTCTCCAGGTCCTGTAAAATACAAAAATCAGGGAAAAAAGTTATTGAACATTTAAATGATTTTGTTAAGCGACTGATGGAAATAAGATTAACCAAAAAATAACCAATCCGTAAAATGTTAGTCAAAGAAAGTTTTGGATCAAAATCAAAATTGCCAATACTACTAATTGAATCTTTTTCACCAGTTGGCAGAGTCACATATGGCAATGACTTGTTTTGAATAGAACTTGACAAGGGAAGAGATGTGACATGATCAGTAGCTCCACTGTCAATAATCCATTCTTGTGAATGGTGAGGGAACAAACCTATTACAACATTAACCTAGACATCAGAAGACATCTTGTTGGCCATCATGGACAAAAGTTGTTGGAATTGATCAGGAAATAAAGTCATCGGAGTTAATGCTTGTGAAGGGGTAGCAATGACAGTTTGGACATTATTGGCTGTTTTCCCTTCCTTGCCTCGATTTTTACCTCCCTTATTTGATTTGTACAGTCGGTGCCCTTCTGGAAATCCATGAAGTTTATAACAAGTTTCCTTTGTATGGTGATCACGATCACAAAAATCACAATGAAAGGGTTTATGGGTGCCTTAATCCCCACCTTATTTGCTTGCGAATTGAACAGCCATGGCCGCAGCCTCAATGGTTGGTTGTTTGCCAGTAGCTATTCCTTGTTGCTTCTCTTCCTGAGTAACCAATGAATAAACTTTGCGAACATCAGGCAAAGGCTTTATGATAAAAATTTGGCCCCTGATTGCCGCATAGGATTCGTTAAGTCCCAATAAAAATTGCATCACCTTGTTTTGTTCATCTTTTTGAGCATGGTCTCATGGTTCCACAAGAACAAGTCTTGGTGCTGCCATATGATGATATCTCATCCCATAAGCTTTTCGCAATTTCCCTTTGAATCTCAAAAATTCGAGGAATATAGTGTTGAGAAAAACGAGCCTTGAGATCTTCCCAAACCTCGTGTGCAGTCTTAGTATATACGACACAATTGGCTAATTCAGGAGTAAGTGAATTTAAAACCCATGAAAGTATTAGGTCATTACAACATTGCCAAAGAGCAAAATCTATTGGATTCTTTTCTGTCGACGGTTTCTTCATGGAGCCATCAATAAAACCCAATTTGTTCTTTGCGCTTAAAGCAATACGCATTGAACAACAAGTGCCATAATTGTAGCCAATGAGTGGCTTATAGACTGAAACCATCCCCTGATGATCAGAGTGATGGACGAAAAAAGGACTAGAGGGATTATTAGATGCCTCTGTCGATTTGGAATCTCCCATGGCTAAAGAAAAAAAAAACTTGGAGAGAAACCAGAAAAAATAAGAGAAGAAAAGAAAGAGATGTCCTAGGATCTTGGATGCTCTGATACCATGTAAAATAAAGGAATAAGAGAACAATAAAATTCTTTCTCTATATTGAATAAAATAACTAGTACATGATATATATTTATAGGGTTCAAATTTTTTTTTGTCACTATATAAGGCGCCTTTTGTAAGACTGTCAGTGGTTTACTAATTTAAGTTTAAAAGACACCAATTTGGGTGACCAGACAAAAATACCCTTTTTTGTCGCTTTGTTTCGTTTTCAAACGTTGAGAGAAAAACCCAAGAGAGAGAAAACCAGGTGGCGCTCTGACCAAAAGGCAACCAAAATCCGACGGAAAGTTGACCGGCGACGAAGCTACAGTGATGGCATCTAACAGAGTTCAGCGGCGAAGTGGTTCTACGGTTAGTTTTCTTCCCTGATCCTTTGAGATTTTTGATGTTGCCTGACATTTTGATGATATAGATTAGGTTTTATTTGATTTGTTTTTGTTGATTATTTTGTTTGAAAAGGCTCGGGTAGGTTAGGTTAGGGTTTGGGTTTCTGAAAAATGAAGTTTTGTAGACGATAATGTTCTGGGCCTTTTTAAAACATTTCCGAGCCTTTTATAACTGTCCCCGAGCCTTTTGTAACTGTCCCTGAGCCTTTTGTAACTGTCCCCGAGCTTTTTATAACTGTAACCAAGCTTTTTAAAATGTTACCGACCCTTTATAACAGTCCCCAAACTTTTACAAATCTCCGAGCCTTTTTACACTAGCTCTGAGCCTTTTCGTGAGTGTTCGAGCCTTTTAATATGTTACCCGAGCCTTTTAATACACTACCTGAGCCTTTTAATACGTTAACCGAGCCTTTTGAAACGCTATCCGAGCCTTTTCATACGTTACCCGAGCCTTTTCATACGTTACCCGAGCCTTTTCATACACTACCCGAGCCTTTTAATGAATTGTTACACATTCCGAGCCTTTTGATACTCTACTCGAGCCTTTTAATACTCTACCCGAGCCTTATAATACACTACCCGAGCCTTTTAATAAACCACCCGAGACTTTTGATACTGAACCTGAGCCTTTTGAAACGCTACCCGAGACTTTCATACACTGCCCGTGCCTTTTTATTCGAGCCTTTTAATGTACTTATATGTTTGTTTTTTATGTTTTCTGTGAATATGTAGACAAAGAAACAGCTAAAGGATTTGCTTAAAACTCCAGTGGGAGCATGGTACAAGGGAAAACTTACAAGGCATGACCATTTCGATGACCTTAAAGATATCGACAACACCCTTGATAGTGTACCTGACGATCTGAAGATCGAAGACCGACGTCGGTATACCGAGTCGTGTTTTGGTCATTTCCTTCATATGCATCCGGAGATTCATTTTTCTGCTGGGATTGTCCATCGGCTGCTTTTGCGTGAGTTACATCACGATGGCCCAGAAGATGAGATGAGATTTTTGTTAGACAACAAAGAGGTCCGGTTCTCGAAGGTTGAGTTCTGCCTAATCACCGGATTGAAGTTCAGAGTGATTCCTGACACGGCGAGCTATGCTATGGTAGATAATGGCATACACGAGTGGTACTTTGAGGGTCGAGACATTGAGTTTGAAGAGCTCAGAGCAGTGGTGCGGAGTGGTGTGTTTGTCCAGTAATACGATGCGTGAAGTTGTGCTTATTGTTTATGCTCAACTGGATACTGATGGGGGTGGACGAGAGAGATAAAGTCCCATCATGGCAGTTTCGCCTGGTTGAGGACTTGGACGTTTTTGATGCGTTCCCGTGGGGTGCACACGTGTATAGGCAGTCCATACATAGTTTCAAGCATGCGTTGGATGGTCGACGGGAGCGGTTCGAACAAAGGCAGAAAGAAAAGGGCACTGATGTACACATCGTCGAGACGTACAGCTTATACGGTGTACCGCACGCACTGTTGATGATAATTTAAAATTTGAAGCAGTACTTTAATTGATTTTTTTTATTTGTTTGATTGATGTTGTTACTTATTATCGTACTTATCTATTATGCAGATATTTGCTTTTGAGGTTATCCCCGAACTTCGCAATAAAAAATGTGGGACCCGGAGGGGGAACGATCTACCCCTCCCACGTATTCTGAAATGGGAGTTGAATAAGTGACCGAGGGGGGAAAAGCTGGATTCCATTTTCACCGAAAAGGTAAGTATTATTGTTGTTAATATGTTCTATTATTAGTATGTACACAATTACACTAATGTAACTCCGATTTCAGATGTTTGAATGGACTGAATTGGTATCGACGGTTGTTGAGAGGGCTCAACGGTACTACGAAGGCATAGACCTGGGTGGCAGTCTGTATGATTCCGATGCAGCTGATATATGTGTTCACCGTCCGGATCCCGAACGACATAGGGCTGTCAGCCCCAGTGACGATAAGGGTTGGTGTTCTGAACCCAGTGAGGATGAGGGTTGGTACTCTGGACCCAGTAAGGAGGAGGGTCGGTATTCTGGACCCAGTGATATGGATGTTTCAGACCAGCAGAGTCGTAGTGGGAGACCCTTGAGGAAGCATAGGTGTGTCCGATTCACTTTGCCCAGACAGCCTCGACCTGAAGCTGATTCAGTAGGTGGCGTTAGAGGGCATCCTCAGGTACGTCAAAATAACAGAACCGTATTATTTAATTTCAATATAGTGCTCGTTTTAGTACTGATAGAGTTTGAAATCATTTCAGGACCGTGGGTATACTGAACTGATGGATGTGTCCCAACAGCTACGGGACGAAGTGCGCAAGACTGATGAGAAACGAGATCGACAACATAAGGAGTTGATGGATTTGATTCGGGGTCTTCAGGGTTGGACGCCGACACCGCAGCCTCGTAGTTCAGGTCCATCATTCGATGACCCACCAGTCGATGACCGAGATCGAGACTTCAATCCTAGAGACGAGTCTGGTAGTCATCATGACATGGCAGACCCAGAGAGCGGGCGTGACCCACATGAAGAGGTTACTGGTGGTACCGGTGCTACAGGGACAACACCTATGGAGATAGAGTCGGTACCTCAGGTTTTACTAGACCAATGTCCCTCATTACAGCGGACCTTTCCGGTCGTTCCTACTCCAGCGCACCTCTCCATTCAGTCTACAGGGAGAGAGTTCCACAGTCGCGGACCACCCCTAGGGTCCACCCCAGTTGAGTTCACACATGCAGCAGATCTTCTGGGTACCTCCTCCCAGCACACCCCTGCATGGGATCCACGGGGACCCAGTTCCTCTGTACAGACCATCCCTGCAAGGGATCCACCGGGGCACGATTCCTCCTCACAACGCAGCCATTCAAATCAGAGTCCCCCACCCGTTGGGCGTCAGGTCCGGGTTTGCAAGCCAGGATGGTAGCAGCGCACCCCATACATTGACCCATGTCGGCCGAAGAGACCAAGGATGATGCCACCGCCACCACATGTATGAGCGCCCAACGCATTGGTAGATGGTGAACACCTTGAGTCGTACCAAGCCTACAAGAGGAACTCGACTAGGGAATTGTAAGTAAAATCGTAAATATTACAATTTTTTTATTGTATTTTGAAAGACATGAGTAAAATTCACTTGGTTATCTAACTTCTTCACCAATTATGCAGACGTGATGTGGATCTACCCGAACCAGTTGCTGCCTCTTGGTTCCACCGGTTTCAAACCAACTTCATGGAGTTGGAGGATACGATACGGTACGGTACGTACTTCACCGTAACTATCTTTATATGTTGTTTCATAAATGGTCAAATCCTAACAATACAAACTGTGCTTATTTTCAGCACATAGACGCGTACTTGCATATTCTTCGGAAGCGTCAGCGAACATACTCCAGTGTCTACGGTGCGAGAATCAACATACTGGATTCACTGTTCTATGTAAGTGTTTAAATAATACGGTATAACATTGGGTTATGCATTGACTTGTTGTTAATATTGACACAACTTTTCGTACAGTCATACCTACTTTACCGGTGGGAGAAAATGATGGGAACTGGGGCCAGCGGACCACGTAAACGTTGGTCTATTGTCAAGTAGGAGTGGTCTGAAGATGACCTTATGGTCGTACGTGGATTGCTCCTGCCAGGATGCATACCATGACATAATGTTGACGCCGTAAGTGTTTATTTTACATGGTTTCAATCTGTATAATAAATGAAGTTGACATTGATAAGACTTTGTTCAAAAACCTTCAGGTTATGATTCCCTGCAACCTTGGGCGTACACATTGGGCCCTGGCTAGCGTCAACCTCACAGCAGGACATATTTACCTGTTCGATTCGTTCAGACAGGAGGTCCCAATTCGCCACAGGAAAATGCAGCTCGCTTGCTTGAGGTATTTTTTACCCTCGATGCTGTATGTGGTAGACTTTCATGGTCACAGACGGAGGGGTGATATGACGTATCGGGAGAAGAATAGGCCATTCACTTTTTTCTATGTGTCCGCAAACCGTGTGCCTTAACAGGATAAAATGTATGACTGTCTCAAAAACTTAAGCTCTTCCAATTGGTTTTAATAACATTTCCTTCTAACGTATTTGATGTGGTGAATTGCAGGGTTAACTGTGGTGCCCATACGTTGAGGTTGATAGAGTACCTCGTGGCCAACAGGGATACGTTCGACTGGACGGAGAACGATATGCCCACCATCCGGGAGAAGATGGCTATGGAGGTTTTTGTTAACTCGGAGGAGTGGGTTCCTAGATAGTTTATGTACATAACATTTGATTTAGTTTATGTACATAACATTTGAGTAATGAAATAATTTTGTTTTACTATTTGAAGCGTTTTTAATTAAAAGTTGAACATACAGTTCCTACATTCAAATCCATAAACTATAACAAAAACTATAGCAAAGGATACCAGATCACATTAAACGAAGTACTAAATTATACAAAACCATAACATAAATGTATCGAGCGTGGTTCCCAAAGTCTGAACGATGTTGGAAGACATTAGCAATCAAAAGCTCTTTTCTGATCACCATCCTCAACGGGCTCCATTCTTTCAACGGTAGAATCCTTCTTAGGACACGTTTGTTTGTTGTGTCCAATCTGATAACAGATGCTGCACCTGCGATGGTATTCATCAGGGACAATTGTGCTGGGACCTTCATTAACCACAGGCGGGTTGGAACACCTCCTGCTATTATATCCTGGTTGTCCACATCTTCTACACGATTGTGTAGTTGTCCTCTCCGAAGATGAGGCATGCCGACCCTTCATCGGGCGACCTGATTGTCTCTTCGACTTTGAATTTAAAACCACCCGCGCTGCTATGTCAGATGACACTACCCATGAAGAAGGATGGCCAACAGGCATAATAGGAACCGAGTATGCATCAGTAAGTGTTTCTCTCTTGTAGTAGTCCGAACACAGAGATGTGAAATCCAAGTTTCACTCCCTGCAACAATAAAAACAGTAAGATTTACCCAAACGGTAATATAAACAGTATGACTGTAACTTGTCATGTACCTTCCGTTGCGAGTGCATGTGAGCATGGAAATAAATCCATTTGGAATTTGTTGCATGCGCACGTCTTCCCGGCTAAGTTAACTTTCCACTGTTCTCCCTTGTGTTTGACGGAGAATATGTTCCAGTCAACTGGATTTACGGTCATATAACTGTACTTCTCGACACGTTTCAGGATCACAAGATGTGCAGCGTCGGTCAATCGATGACGCATGGACTGTGCAGCTGCATGACGATCGTGAAACCACTTTTGTAGCATATTCCTAATGAACTCTGCCAGTGTCATCAGTGGCAGTTGCCGTGCGAATTTTAGGCATGAGTTTATACACTCTTTAACATTTGTGGTCATCAGCCTGTACCTTCTTTGGGGACAGTGTATGCGGGACCACTTGTGTGGACCGGCAGCAATGACATAATCGAATGCACCTTTATGCAGCTTACGTAACTCCTCCATGTGGTGATTATACTTTATTTCACTGTACGACCTAGCTGCTGCATCCATTATGTCGGCAACATCCTTTCTGTGGAATCGCTTCTTCATATTTTCACCAAAATGCCAGCAACATATGGTATGGGTTGCATAAGGGAACACTTTAGAAATCTCTGCTTCAATGCTTGCATGACGATCGGAAATAAAAACCAGATCATCTATATGACCAAGGGCACCCCTCAAACATTCCAAAAACCACTCCCAGGAAAGGTTGTTTTCTGAGTCACCGTATCTAAAGGCAATTGGATACACCTGTTCGTTTCCATCTTGTGCAGTTGCAACAAACATTGTACCCCCAAATCTTCCCTTCAAATGGGTACCATCAACTGCAATCACAGGACGCATACACCTCCGGAAACCTCTAATTGAGGACCCTAACGACATGAAAAAGTAGAGGAATTTACCATCGTCTGTGCACTGTAAGTCAGTGATTGTGCCAGGATTTTGCTCTTCCAGAACGTATGCAAAAGATGGTAGCAGTTGGAAAGTTTCTTCATGCGTTCCATAGGTCAATGACAATGCATATTGCAGGGCATCATGTGCCTTACTGTACTTGATTTGGATGCCATATATTGTTTTCATATCGACGATTATGTCCTTCAGATGCATGAGACGACCATTGTGTTGTTGAAGTCTAGGTGCAACCACTTCTCCGATTATGACTACACTAGCTTGTCGGTGGCGATGGTGAATCTCCTCCAAGGGACAACTGTGTTCGTTCACAAAACTTCTGACTTGGAAGTAAGTCCCTTCATCTCTCCTCACCGCTCTTAATTTCCACGTACACCCATCAATGATGCAAACCAGATGTAACGTTGTCTTATTAGACCTTTTCACCTTCCATTCAAAGTTCCGCCGCATTGAAAAAAGGCCAACGAGCCTCTTCAAATCCTTTTTACTCGGAAAAAATTGACCTTTATAAATCATGCTTCTAGGTTCTTGCGATGCCAAGGTGTTGCTTCTACCAATACCAAATGAGTATGAATCTGCTCCGGGAATAACCCATGTTGTCGCATTGTCAGAATCATCCCCAATTACATTATGCCGGACCTCAGAAGTCTCAGGCATATCTGGTGCAGAGCAACTAACTCCTTCTACACGTCTTCCACGTCTTTGAATTTGTGCAAGCTTTTCATCCACATTTTATTGATCATCAACTTGTACATTATTTGTCTCATTATCCACCTCATGGTTCTGCTCATTATACTGCTCGTTGTATTGCTCAATTGGACAACCAAACACATCGCCAAATTCAGGTTCAACTACATTTGCATGGTTGACCGCTACCGGTGGGACACTGCACACGTTTTCCCCACCTTCGGTGGCACTCCTTTGGGTGAACACTTGGTTGCTACCGGAACATGATCCAAATTGTTGGGTATTTTCAGGAGGAGGAATATCATTCCCTATCACATCTCTAGCTGTCCTCTCTGTTAGACTGACACATACTTGAGGGATCACCCGATCTTCCCCTAGCATAAATTGAACATCATCGTCATTTCTTATAAATGTGCGACATGTACTGCCAGGAACGATTGATATTGATGCTAGATCAACATGGAATTTGTTTACATCATACTTGACAATGGTATGCACGATCGCCACCAATTCTTCATAAGTCATATTCCTTGACATATACATTCCCTAGTTATCGGATCCAACAAACCTCTGACTTCCATTGGGTAACTGCTCCCATCGACCGTTGTAAGATATTACTATTCTAACCCGATTCATGATGCTGTCAAATTAATCATCACAAACCATTAATAAAAACTCATGACTACAAAATATTTTCTTTCATATATTACATTCACAAAGGCTCAGGTGAGGATATTGAAAAGGCTCGGAGAAGACATGGAAAGGCTCGAGGAAGACATTACATGGAAATGCTCGGGAAAGGCTTCAAAAGGCTCGGGGAAGACATTACATGAAAAGGCTCGGGAAAGGCATGAAAAGGCTCGGGTAAGGCTTTAAAAGGCTCGGGTTAGGCTACAAAAGGCTCGAGGAAGGCTTCAAAAGGCTCGGGGAAGACATTGGGTGAAAAGGCTCGGGAAAGGCTTCAAAAGGCTCGGGAAAGACATTGCATGAAAAGGCTCGGGAAAGGCATTATATGAAAAGGCTCAGGAAAGGCATTAAATGAAAAGGCTCGGGAAAGGCATTACATGAAAAGGCATGAAAAAGCTCGGAAAAGGCTTCAAAAGGCTCGGAGATCTAAAAAAAATACTCGGATAACATATGAAAAGGAACAAATAAAAATGTGAACAAATTCAAAGAAGAATTGGGAAAAAATATTACCTTGTTGAACTGAAGCACGTCGGTGGTTTATAAGTTAAAGAAGAAAGTCGAGGCAACGTTGAACTTTTTTATTTGCAAAGAGAGAGAGAGAGGGTTACTGAGTTAACACTGCTGGAGAGAGAAAAGTACAAAGAGAATAACTAACATAAACTCAAATTTAAGGGCAATTTTGGTAGTTCACCATAATAGGTGTCTTTTAAACTTAACTTATTAAACGACTGACAATGTCACCAACTCCCTTTAAAAAGGTGACATTTCTCACCATTTCCACTATATTTATATACATATATATATATATACACACACAAATATATTGTACTTGTCCTACAAGTAAGCTAATTGATTATAGTCTAATTATATACAATAGGAAAGAATATTTCCTGATACTAATTGATTATGAAATCAATATTAGGCAAGAAATATATTGACTTTCGTAACAATCAAATGTATATTAATAGATGCATTAACAATGATTTATTAACTTTTAAATACTTTCTCTTCAATATTTTTTTTTAAAATACTTTCATAATTGAAAATTTTATATAAAAGAAAGTTATCATTTCAGATTAGATGCTCCCAACGACTAGTAAATTTTCAAGCCGTTAGAGGAGATTTCACCTCGAAAGAAGAAAAGGGTTGTTTAAACTTTAGAAAGGTGACCACGCAAGACTCTAGAGGACCATTCCAAAAAAGGCATGTTCCCGGAAACATGTGTCTACTTTTGATGATCTCTAATGTCTCACTGGCTTCACATCAAAGACCAGGTGGACTTCTGTTAATGACAAAAATATTATTACCTTCCCAAACCTCGAAGTCCATAGGAAAGATGACCTCGCCATCTAGCAACCTAGTTACCTTTCTGGAATTTATCTCGAAGTGGATGTATGCTACAAAATACTCCTTAATCCTAGCAGCATTAAAGGTATCACCATGCTGATAAAGGTCAGCTTTCTAGCTTTCACCCTTCAACAACAGATCATGAATCTAGATGGTTAAGCACTTAGATACATCGCAGGTTTGCACTTTCTAGGGACGGATAATTTATTTCATCCCTGAACCTATCGTCTGTTGGGATTTATGCTCTAAAGCTTGTAATTTGTAAATAATATAAATCCATTAATAAAAGAAGTAGTTATTTCATTCAATTAACATGACTCATACGTTTATATTATATGTGCTAAACATCCAAGATTGCTAGATGTAATCTCAAACTGAGTATATGAATGTCATATACAAAGGAATTCATTTTGAGACATGCAATTGGTCTGTGAAAGCAAATAAAGTTGGGTACTTTATTTGTGGTTAATCTATAGCTGCGGTCCATTCCGTAATATATAGTGGTCTTATCCTAAATTACTCATATGGTGATATGAGAATAGAGACACCTTATATGATGTGATCATATATGACTAGGCCATGATCTATATGAATCTGTCACTAAAATCCGTTAGTTGAAAAGATTCATATATATTAACAAATGATGGCTGTATATGGGTGATCTAAATCCTGAGTGTCTTGCTGACTCCTTCAAGTTAGATCGTGTTTCTTGACATACCATGGGTGAGATCGGAGTAGCATTCCTGGTCAATAACTCTATATCTTGGAATCACGATTTGGCTTGTGGCTGGGAAGGTATGCATACAATAGAGGAATCCATTCCTTCTTGTGAGAAGTAGATGAGTAGTTCCCTTAAGGGTTGATTTGGGACTTGAATGATTAAAAGCGCTCTTCTTCTTCCGTAAAGGAATTGTTAACTGAAAATCGTTAATGGGATGGAATTCCAAATAACAACTTTAAAATGACCAAGATCGAGATTGATCCTGGTCGGAGGGGTATCACGTAGTTTGATACCGACTATGTCCCTATCAATGCAAGTACAATATGGACTATAAGAAATCAAACAAAAAATAAGCTTTTATTGATCGTCCCTTTGCATTACAGGTATATAATCCATGTACTTAGGGGTTACAACAATGTATGGAGATCAGATAAATAATAGAGATGGTGGTGAAGGCGAATCTGTGCCTGTTGATAAGTAGAGCTTGTAAGTGGGGTTTCTGGAGAAGATTTTCGGTCCCTTTTCCGATGAATAAGTAGTTGTATATATAGGTCCTGTTGCTTGCCATGCACTCCTATAATTTCGGTCTAGGGTTTGGTCAACGCAGGATCCTCTTCTTTTTAGGAGAAAATCTTGAAGCTTTTACGTGTAGAATCTAGACTTTCCTTCCTAGGAGGAGTTAATCTGTTAGGCAAATATTTCCTTCCTAGAATGACTCTAACTGAGTTGACCTGCTCAAAATTGGACTCTCTGGCGGGAAGGAGTATATCTCCTCTGTACGGCAGCGTTTTAATGGGTCTTTTTATGGAGCTTTAGTTTCTGATATGAGAATTTTAGTACCTGTTATCTTTCTGCTTGGCGGGCTGGCTGTGTCTGAAAGTGCAAGCCAGTAGGCATCTAGATGGTGGAATAGAGGATATCTGGCTGGTATTACACCGGGATACTTCCGTGGTACTCTGTGCCGGGATGCTGCGGGGTCCATAAAAAGCTGTGTCGGGGTGCTGCGGGGTCCATAGGAAGCCCGGTCATAGCTGGGTTGGATCACACTGTGAGCTCTAGTGAGTAATCTGGCTCACGGTCACATTTTTGAGCTAAGATGCTGGCAGGGTCCATAGGAAGCTGGGAAGGAACCAGACTGGACCCCGCTGGACCAGTCGGAGTCCGCCTTTGTTGGGGTAGCCGGATGGTGTCTGTACTCTTATATTTTCCTTTCGTTGAGGTGGGAAATTCTTCCTTGGTCCTTCGTCAATTTTGGCGGTTAACAGGAATGAAGGATATAATCATTCACTAGAGAATCAATGGTACTTAAAGGAAAATATATAATTAGAGAGGTATAATGGACTTTATGACCTAACTCTAATTATGAACCACTTGTGGAGGATCATACCATATGTAATAGTTATATTGATGGACATTGATAATTTGGTTGTGTATAATATCTACAGTTACGAGAGTACAACCTTAGGTTTTTAGTGGAATAACTCCGAGGTTAATAATTATGAAATATTAATTAAAGAGTTTAATTAATTTTTTTAAGTATTATTGGAGCCCAAAACTATGGTCCATTAAGTCCCCGTGCTAACCCTTTACGATTGATAGTAACAAGGCTCATGGAGAATTGGATGGTCCAATTAATTATGTTACGAAAGTAACTTAAATATATTATGGGAATTAATTAAATGATATGATTATTTAATTAATATATTATTTAATTAATCAATTAAATATTATTAAATAATATGATTATTTAATTGACGTATTAATAATTAAGAATTATTAATTGTTATTTGGAGGTTTTAAGTTCGAACCTTGACAAGAACAAAAGAATAAAACAATAAGTGATTATTTTTATTTACTCTAAAGAGGTCAAAGGCTCAAACCCTAGAGGTGACCGAATTAAAAAGGATTTATAATCCTATTTTGACTTGGTTTGCTAAACCCTAGGATCATAGTATATAAGATATACTTATCATGAAAAATAAGAGAAAAAAAACCCTAAGAGAGGCAAGGGTGCGGCAAGCTAGAGGGAGGGAAGAAAAAGAAAATGTTTTTCCCCTACCTTGGCCGTATTCATCATAGGAGACAAAGGGTTGTCTTCTGGATCTCTCAAGCCTCCATTCAAGTACTCCCGGAATCTGTGACGTGCCCACACACAGTTGCTAGATCGCGGAACATAGCTTGGAAGGCTTAGTGGTAAAGGATCGAAAAGAAAACGAATGAGTGTTCTTCAAAGGTATGAAAATAAATCCCTTCCACATGTTTGTTATACAAAAAGGTCCAAAGACGATAAACATTTTAACACCTATCATAAAATGACTCGGAAATGTTCGGAAACCTTCGAAACCACATAGACAAGTCATCATATTGCTCGGAACTCATCTAGGAATAAATCCACACATGGTTGGACACATAAAATATGGAAAATCTTGGAAATATAATTTCCCAAATGAGATTACCAACCAACAAAATAAAAACACATAAAAACACAAATATCAAATATCATGGAAACCACACAATAAAATTATCAAACACATTCAAGTATGTTGTTCCTTAAATTAATTCCTAGAACATGCTTATCTAAGAACTTTTACACACTAAATGCATGAACAAACATTATGTGAATGTGTGTGCTACAAAGAATTTGCACAATGATGCAGGGACATAAATGTATGATATGTGTGTGTGCACCTATGCCTTGCAAGAGGATTAATGTCTCATTTTTATCTTAACTTGATGATGAAGCACCACCTCTTGAAAACTTGTTTGGACGATAAGTTGCTTTCCATCTTTGAAGCTCGAATCATCAAGAAAAATCCTAGCAACTAATCATTACAAACACAAGATGTTTTGATGGAGAATAATGCCATCACACAAATTAAACCTAACATAATATTTATTAATTACAATAATAATTTTAAAACACAAAATATTCAAGGAAATCTTCAATGCTATCTCTTGCATCATTCTCTCTAGGGAGAAGAAAATTCGTCCTCGAATTTTGATAGCATTAATTTCATGAATATGTAGTGCTAATACACATGATTTTCAACAATGAAGTATGTATTTCCCGAGTTTCATCACAACGTCCTTCCAATCACTCCAATAAATGGAAGCAAATTCATAAATAATCAAATTTTGCAACAAAAGTTAAATTGGGGTATTTTTACGGTGAGGAACCTGTAACTCAAAAAAACAATCCACGAAATATGATTTCCTTTCATATTGGTCTTTCTCAAACACATATTCATCAAATATCGATGGTTTATCAAAATTGACGAAAACTGCTTCCAACACATATGCATCATCGAAAAACACTGAATGATAGGACGCTAATTGTGTTTAGGGGTTCTGGGGATTTTTTTGGGTACCAAAATGATACTCATCAAACCCGTTGATTCTCACAAGAATACCAAAATTTGAATAAAAAGAGACACTTTCTCTAAAAAAATTATTAATCATCAAAAACTTTTTCATCCCTGTTAGGGTACAATGTCTTTAAATAGAAAACCTAAAAACCTAAAAACCTAAAAGAACCTAAAATAATTAGGATACAAAAAAATCATCAATTTTCCTAAAATAAAAAGAGAAAGAATTGAGATAACAATGGAAATTAAAAATACTAGAATTCTAAAACATTAAAAACCTATCTAATAAGGAAATTAGATTTGATTTAATAAAATAAAATAATAAAATAATTAACTACCTAATTAAATATACAATAAAAGGAAACATAATAATATTTATTAATTACAATAATATTTTTAAAATCCAAAATCTTCAAGAAAATCGTCAATGCTATCTCTTGCATCACTAACCTTATATAATAATATATACAAGGGGTCATACTACCTTATTGGAACAATAACGCTATTGGACTTAATAACTACCATTAGATTGGATAACAACAAATCCAATGAATTTTATTAAAATTTGAAATTAATGTATTCTATTACAGTAAAAATTTGAAACCTTTACAACAAATGTTTATTTATTTATTTATTTTTTTTTATATTGGATATAATTTGAAAAAGTAAATAAATGAATTATAAAATAAACTTACATTATAAATTTATAATATTAATTAGAAGCTTAAATAATATTGTTTTACTTTTCTCTTAAAAAATTAAAATAATAGCATTGTTTTATACGGCGTGAAATTGTTATCATAAATAATATGTTTATAGCTTTATACACAAAACTTGTTACATAATATGAATATATATTTTTTAAAATAAAATGAGTTGTTACATTCTACCATAAAGTTATTACAATGTATATTTTAATCGTAACATTTCATGTAAAATTTGTTACAACGTTAAATCGTTACCACATACATCTTAATTACAGTATTTTTTTTTTATGTAAAACTTTGTTATATAGTATGAATATTTTGTTGCCCATATAAAATGAGTTGTTATAAGATACGACAACGTTATTACAATCTACAGTTTTATCGTTACATATCGCACCAACGTGAAATTGTTACTATGAGCGTTTTACTTATAACTTTCTAGGAGAAACTTGTTACAAAACACATATATTTTGTACTCATAAAAACTGAGTTGTGACATGCTACAGTAAAGTTGTTCGAGCTACAACTTCATTGTTACACATTACTTAAAATTTACTACAATGTTGAAACTGTTACCACATTCATCTTGATTACAACTTTTTATCCAAAATTTATTACATTATACATAAATTGTATTACACGTTGTTTAACATATAAAAAATAATAAAAATAATTATAAATATTTAAAATGAAATTTTTATTCAAAAATTATTATGTTACAAACATTTTATAAAATTAAATCAAATAAATATTATTTCAAAATATATTACATCAAAAATATTATAAAAATTAAATACAAATATATATTTTTTTATTTTCTGAAAATAATAATAATTTAAAAAAAAAATTAACTTTAACAACTTTAAATCTATTATATTATAAATATTTAATATAATATTTAATCTCCTAACAAATATCGGAGGAATCTTGTAATAAAATTCCAATAACTTTATTGGGATTTAATCTCCCAACAAGATAGCCATACCATATATACAGAATACTAAACATTACATTGCTCATACGAATGATCTAATCAAAATTATCATCGTCTGTTATATATCTTCCACTCTACACAAACAACTGCGCCTTGCAAAATCAAACTTGGTAATTCAGAGCTGATTATTACCAGTACCTACAATCTAGATCATCTAGGTACCATGTCAGAAATGGTGACATCATTAACGGAACATATTTCCACCTTCAATGTAGATCTTTGCTGTTCTTCGTTAATTTGTTTCGCGTATGCAGGCTCTTTCGGAATCTTAATATATGTACTTTCATTTTGAAGATATGAAAAAATTTCCAACATGGTCGGTCTATCATTTGGGCATTCCTGGACACATAACAAAGCTATTTGAAAGCATCTCATTAATTTGCCCAAAGAATATGTGCAGTCTAGAGATGGATCCATAAACTCCATTTCTTTGCCATTGTTCCATAGCAAGTATGCCTGAAATTATCATTTCTAAACTGTCATAAAATTGCAAGTCCAAATTATATATATATATATATATATATGATCATAGTACGTACTTGACAAGGATTACAATTGAAGCAACTTACATATTCCATGAGGCTTAGATTCTTATTATCGCCATAGAAATCGCAAACCTTTTTACCACTTATGATTTGCAGAATTAGAATTCCAAGACTATAAACATCGAACTTAGTGGAGTATATGCCATCTTTGACATATTCAGGAGGAGCATAACCACTGCATTGAATAATTACATACCCAAGGTTTAATTAAATATGTGTTGAACGAATAAAAGCTTGAAGATGAAATATAATTTGGAAGAGTATATATGTATATACGTGCTTACTATGTTCCAACAATTCGTCCGGTGTTTGCTTCAAAATCATGTTTTTCGAAAATTCTAGCCAAACCAAAATCTGCTATTTTTGGGTTCATCTCTTCATCCAATAAAATATTACTTGCTTTAAGGTCTCGATGAATAATAGTCAACCTTGAATATTCTTGAAGATATAGAAGCCCTTGGCAAACTCCTTCAATAATATGAATGCGTTTTTGCAAATCCAAGATAAATCTTTTACTAGGTTCTACGATAAATTCAATGATGAACATTAATAAAGAGAAAACTGAACATCAATATGCAGGGGCGGACCTTAATGGGGGGCTGACCCGGGCTGTAGCTGGGTCAGCGACTTAAAAAAAAAAGTATCCAGGTCAACCTCTTAAAAAAAAAAAAAAGTATTAATCTATCTTCTCACCTCTCACCTCTCACATCTTCCTACTCCTAACACACCCACTCACGACCCAAGTCTCAACACACAGTCACTCTCTCTCCCTCTTTTCTATCAATCAAGTCCAATTTAATTAATTATTTCTCTCTCTCTCTCTCCATCACACATCTCAAGTCAATTCTCTCTCCGATTAATAATTATTTTCAACTTAACGCAATTGAAATATTATTTTGGTTCAATTTTGGATTAATTATTTGGATTTTATAGAATTACTCTTAATATATTATTTATATTTGGTTATTTTAATTCATGTATTTTTTTAGTTACAATTTATTTTTTCTAATTAACAAGTTAGAGCCTTGTGTTTTGTTTATCTTCTTCGAGCTAACTCGGGCTGTAGCCGGGTCAACCTTTTTAAAAATATGTATATATATATTAATCTCCCAACTCCCAACTCCCAACACACACACTCTATCTCTTACCCACTCACATCCCAAGTCTCAACACACACACACTCTCTCTCTCTCTCTCTCTCTCTTCAATCAATCAAGTCCAATTTAATTTATTATTTATCTCTTTCTATCACAAATCTCAAATCAATTTTCTCTCCAATTAATAATTATTTTAAACCTAACATTTTAAACCTAACAACCCAATTAAAACATCATTTGGGTTGAATTTTGGATTAATTATTTGGACTTTATAGAATTACTCTTAGTATATTATTTATATTGGGTTATTTTAATTCATGTTTTTTTAGTTACAATTTATTTTTTCTAATTAACAAGTTAGAGTCTTGTGTTTTGTTTATCTTTTTTGAGTGAGAATGGAATAAAAACAATGTTTTCTTATTGAAAGTTTATATATATATTTTTGTTTTAGCTCTCCCTAACAAAAAATCTTGAGTACACCACTGTCAATATGCATGGAAGAAGAAAAATGAGACACCCCAATTAAAAAATGGTCCACAACTCATCTAGCCTATATATATATATATATATATGGGGGGTAACGTTTCCCCAAAATATATGAACTAAAGTGTAATTACCCCTTTATATATTGTAACTGAATGCACAAAAAAATAAAAGAAATTTGTATATGAAAGTCATACCTAAAAGATAGCAGTCCAAGCTTTTGTTGGGCATATACTCATATATTAGCATGCGCTCTTCTCTGTCAATGCAAAATCCCAGAAGTTTGATAAGATTTACATGTTGGAGCTTAGCAGTAAGCATAACCTCATTTTCGAACTCCTCAAATCCTTGTGTGGATGTTTTTGAAAGTTTTTTTACTGCTATTACTTGTCCATCTGGTAATATACCCTAGAAAATGAACTAAAACATCATCAATACATATGTTTCATGCTTATACATATAATGTCTTTTTTCGATTAATACTGTGTCTATTTGGAATCCTGCACGAAAAAACGTCTCGAATCACGTGCCTGACCAATGATGTTCAAATGCATATGCTACATGCTTATAAATATATTGTCTATTATTACTTCATTGGACATAATTACATTTTGTTCTCATCTAATTTAGAAATAAAAATTTAACAAATTTTACCTTGTAAACAGGACCATATCCTCCTTTCCCAATCTTATTTTCAATCGAAAAACTGTCTGTTGCAGCCTCAATGCTTGCCAAACTGTATACTAACATATTAGGAACAATTGTAGTAAGATCTCCGGCAGCTGCTGTATTGTTTACTTTGTACTTAAGTTTTTTATCTGAATCCCCTGTATTTATGGAAAAACAAACAATATATAAATTGAAGAAAACTCATCAAATTGCCAACTTCTATGATGAAAATGCTCACTCAGCTACATATGAAAATTAATCTTATTGCTGGACAAGTTACCAGTTTTTAATCTGAGTTTTGTAATCCGACTGAAGTATATCAAAGAGCATATTAGTAGCAGAGCAGCTGCAGTACTGGTAGTCAAAATGATTATTAATAATCGCCGCAATAACCTTTTTTGTCCATTTTTGTAATTGTCAACTGAAACTTTCATTTTAACCTCCTTAGCTGAAAAAATAATTGGCAAATGTCAACTCAAAATTAATACAAATGATCAAACAGTTTGCAGTTTGGGATCTTACCAGCAGCCTGTGAAAGAACCCAATTATCATCAAAGGTAACTTGCCAAATAAAGTAACCACGAAGTTTCTTTTCCTTAATATACGACACCTTAGTTCTAACAACCTCAACATCATCGAAACTAATCCAAACCGACCCAATCCTGCAGTAATTCACCACATAAGTTGCACTGTACAAAACTTTAGCTCCATGTCCATATATTTTAATGTAATTCTGGATTTCCTTATACTTCATCGATCCACCGTTTTTAATGGCCGGACCAATTGCTGGAGCACCAATACCATTCTCCTCAGGGTTTACAAGCGTCCACGCGTAGCCATAGAAAGGCAAACACAAAACCAATTTATTAGCCGATAAGCCTGCATCCGTCCATGCATTTATACCATAGTCGGTATTTAAGAAATTAGTTGGGTCATATAGAGCTGCATGAGCCCCTGTAACGTTACTTCCATTAGGCGTGGAGTAGTCATGAGCCACGACATGAACCCAATTCACGAATTGTTGGATCGAGTCAACAGGATAACTTCCTAAAGAAGGAATTATTGGTAAGTACATAACAGCTGTTGTCAAGATCAATTGTGGATGATCGGTAGAGTTTCTTGCTTCGGAATTAATTGCGGCGCGCCACTCTTTGAAGAGAATACCCAAGTTAAACATATCGGAGCTTCTTGTTAAACAGAGCCATGCAAAGTCCAGCCCATGAAAGCCATAACGCCTGGCCGTTTTTATCGAGTCATCTATGAAATACTTTCTATAAGAAGAATTGCTTACCATAGATGAAAACGTAGAACCGTTTGCATTCTGACCTCCAATGGATAGAAGCGTTGTAATTGAGGGGTTCTTCTCTTTCACAGTGTTTGTGAAGGTGGACACGTGTTTTTCATCAGAAGGTGTTAAAGAAAGCTGGTAGGAGGTGGAATTTAGTTGAGCAAAACAACAAATAAGGTGAGTAAAGAGAGTAGAGTTTATGTCCGAAATTGGAAACTCTTTTTGTGCATGCCAGTAATAACCGGCTCTAATCAAAGTTTGTGATTTTGCAGGTTGCAATTCTAAAGAGAGGAAGATATGAAATATGACAATCACAATTTTGGATACCATTTTTGAAAGCTTAAGCATAAAGTCGAGAGAGAAAAAATATATATAAGATGTGAGGCCAAGCTAGGTATTTCTATGTTAGGTTTTGGCTCATATTCTCATGTGAACTCAATGTTAACCAAACGAGACTCAACTGATGTGGAACTTCCTAGAGATGTGGGATAACGTTTAGAAGTTGGAGATGATGTTTGAGGGAGATTTGAAGACCGAGAAGAACTGAAGAATCGTAGGCTAAAGAAAACTGGAAACGGTAATAGCGATGTGGGTACTGCTGTGCATGGAGAGCGATTGTCACAGTGGTTGAAGACCAATAAGGTAGCGCTGTGGATACCGCTGTTCAAGGGAGAGCAGTTCGCATAATGGTTGGATTCCAGTAGTTTGCGTTGTCCAAACCGATGTGGTTTGGATAGCGGTAGGGACAGCGGTGGACAATGGTCTGCTAGAACATGGTGCATTCCATTTGACTTGTAATGGTGTAGGGTGTGGGTGGCCAACC